>CAIGQS010000571.1:10000-21697 GCA_903798195.1 Danio kyathit | reverse complement strand
ATACCTGTTTCAGACAAAATCTCTTCAAAGTGTTTCATATTCAACTCAAATCAAACGTGGCGCCGTGCGAACTGTTCACTCGAAATCTGTTCACTCTGCCAGCCGAAATCATGTTGCGCGTTCAAAAGTGAACCTCTGAAAACATAGCGATTACGTCACATTCGCCGCGCGCACTGGGCCCAATAACAGAAAGCTGATTGGCTATTGCATGCTGGTCTCATTTGTAATACCGCAAATTACATTAGGACTAGTGAAGTAAAGGACTACAAGACCGCGAAAACTATAATAAAATTATAATAATTTAAATTATTAAATTTAATAATTTAAATGAGCATTAGATGTAGTGTTACATGGACATCAGAAAAATAAGACCTGTGCAAAAATATTTAAGACCTAGAACAGCAAATTTAAGACTTTTTAAGGCCTTAAATTTAAATTTTAGAGTTTTTAAGACCCCGCAGAAACCCTGTGTTTTATGCATTCTAGAAATATCGGATCGGGTTTCGGTATCGGTAGATACTCAAAACCAAATGAGTTGGACTCGAGGGCGAAAAAAACCTGATCAGGACATCCCTAATAAAAGTCTCAGCAACTTTCGGTAAACACCAACCCATAGTGAGCATTGTTACTCACAATGAAACTGCTTTATAGTGTGCAAACAATTCAGTGCATTGCCAGAATTTTGTGATTGAGACACCCCTTGAAATTACAGAATCCCCTGATCAGTGCCAATCAGGGAGCTGATTGAGATGCACCATATGTTTTGTCTTCCAAGTCATGTTTTGTCTGACAAGTCTGAAAGAGTTTCCTGCTTTGTTTACAGTTTCTGTCTGCTTTCATCCACCACATCAATCATCAGTTCTTCTTCTTCCCCTCACCACTATCAAAGGCTTTGGTGGTGCCCTTAAGGACCTCCAGGGTCAGGGCAGCGATGATGTCAGCCTGTCGGGCGATGGCCTCCGCTCTCTCCACGGCCTCTGCTCCCAGAGAAGTGATCATCTGTGTCCCATTGATCAGAGCCAGACCCTGACGACAGAGATAACAGATAGAGACGTAAACACATACTGTAGAAAACACCCAAGAACACTAGTGTCCCAATAACCACCCAGAACACTTTATTAAAGGAACACTACACTTTTTTGGGGAAATAGGATTTACAAGTCATCTACAGTTAAACAGTTGAGCTTTACTATTCTGGCAGGAGCACTTTTAGCTTAGCTAAGCATAATTAATTAAATCGGATTAGACCATTAGCATCTCGCACAAAAAAATAATCAAGGAACTTTGCTGCCGTACAATATACTATTGATGCAGTAATATAGTCTACATCAAAGTAGGTAACTAGTCTAGGGGAGTTGTAAAATTACCCTTATTCCAAAAAATGTGGAGTGTTCCTTTAAATGAGGGGATACAAAGTGCTGTCTTGCCGTTTTTGCTGCTAAATAAGCAAAAGAAGATATTTTGAAGAATGCTGGTTAATGGTACCCATTGACTTCAGCAGGGGAAAAATACTATGGAAGCCAATGGGTCCCAGCAATCAGCATTTTTCAAAATATCTTCTTTTGTGTTCATCAGAAAAAATAAACTTGTTCAAACAGGTTTTGAACAAGTAAGGATGAGTATATGATGACAGAGTTTTCATTTCTAGGTGAACTGTCCCTTTAACTCCAGAAGAGTTAAGAAACCAATATTTGGTCAAATGATTTTTTTTTTACATTTTGACCAATTGTCCTTAAAAAAAAAAAGTAATTTAATTTAATTAAATTTAATTAAAAAAGACATTAATAAAATAAAAAATTAAATTAAATTAAGTAAATTTAAATTAAAAATGTAATAAAATAAAATAAAAAATTAAATTAAATAAAACGATTAAATTAAACAAAATTAAATATAAAATAACATTTAATTAAATTTAAAAAAATTTACTTTAAATTTAAATTAAATTAAAAATAAAGTAAAATTAATTTTAAAAAAATCATTAAATATAAAATAAAATAAAGTAAATTTTAATGAAAAATTTTATAAAATTAAAATAAAATTAAAATTAAATAAAAAATTAAATTAATTAAATTTAATTAAATTAAATATAAAAAAATTTTAATTAAATAAAATTAAAATGAAATAATATTAAAAATAAAATAAAGTAAAATTAAATAAAAATTTTATAAAATTTAAATTAAATTAAATATATAATAAAATAAAATAAAAATAATTAAAACTGAATTAATTAAAATAAAAATTAAAATGAAATTGAAATAAAATAAAATATAAAATAAAGTAAAATTTAATAAAATTAAAATTAAATTAAAATTAAATAAAAAACAAAATAAAGTAAAATTAAATAAAAAAAATATATAAAAACAAAATATAAAATAAATGAAATTAAATAAAAAAATTATAAAACAAAATATAAAATAAAATATAAAATAAAACACAAATTTATTGAATATAAAATAAAAATAAAATAAAAATAAAATAAAAATAAAATACAAATTTATTGAATATAAAATAAAATAAAAATAATAAATAAAATAAAAATTTATTGAATATAAAATATAAAATAAAATAAAAGCTACTATCAGAATGTTAAATAAGAAAGAAATGTTTTAGATCTTTATAGATTGAAAAATTTTACTTAAACACATACCTAACAAATCAAGAAAAAAAAAAATTGTCAATGCAAAAAAAGAGATTAGTTTTAAATGTTGAACTGCTTCCAAGAGCAGCTTCACTGTTAAAAATCTATCCAGGTCAAGGACACCCATTTCTGACCCACAAAACAGCTCTAAGTCAACAGAGATAAACAGTTGACTGCACAATGGGGGGGATTAAACCGTACCTCCTTTGGCTTCAGAGATATGGGCTTCAGACCGTGCGCCTCCAAGACCTGCGGGCAATTCAAAGGTCAGACGTGACTGACGGATAAATGAGCAGTAAATATGTTTACATGCTGTTTTCATTATTGATTCGCGACATCCAATGGCAATAAGCTCACGTATTTGGCGTCCGCCCAGCCGCTTTTGGGCGACCACATCTGCCTTCTCCCATCAGGCCGAGAGCGAGGTGAGACAAAGGAGCCAAATCTCCGCTCGCTCCTACCGTACCTTTCTCCGGGACGTAGGATAAACAGGAGGCTGAGAGCAGAGGAAACAGTAAAACACCTCAAGTAGAAAAGCGTCCTTGAAGAGAAGAGTTCAAAGGAAGTGTTTGCTAATGTTTATTTCAAAAAGATGCAGGAGCTTACATAAAAGTATTCTTTGAAATGGCACACCATGTTTCATATGCCATGCCAGAGATTGTAAAAAAAAACCAACAATAGTCTCCTTCAGCTAAAATAAGGATAATAAATGTACCATTGAATGCCTGTATCATGCTGTGCAGCGTCTCCGGTTGAAACCCGCTGTGTCCTTTGGCCAAAACATTAATCCTCAAAGCGAGCAGCATTCGGGTTCTTTCGGGACTTAAAGGGCTTCCCAGACCTACATTGACAGATAATCAAAAATAATAATCATATGGCAGTCAGGATCAAAGGGGGTTCAATAATGTCAGTCAGTTCAGGAACATTTTTTGAGCCAATATCTTAGAAATCTCATGTCCACTCACCGGCCACTTTATTAGGTACACCTTACTATTATCAGTTTGGACCCCCTTTGCCTTCAGAACTGCCTTAATCCTTTGTGCATAGATTCAACAAGATACTGGAATATTCCTCAGAGATTTTGCTCCATATTGACATGATAGCATCACGCAGTTGCACATGCATGATGCGAATCTCCCGTTCCACCACATCCCAAAGGTTGCTCTATTGGATTGAGGATCTGGTGAATGTGGAGGCCATTTGAGTACAGTGAACTCATTGTCATGTTCAAGAAACCAGTCTGAAATGATTCGCGCTTTATGACATGGCGAGTTATCCTGCTGAAAGTAGCCGTCAGAAGATGGGTACACTGTGGTCATAGAGGGATGGACATGGTCAGCAACAATACTCAGGTAGGCTGTGGCGTTGACACCATGCTCAATTGGTACTAATAGGCCCAAAGTGTGCCAAAAAAATATCCCCCACACCATTACACCACCACCACCAGCCTGAACCGTTAATACAAGGCAGGATGGGTCATGTTGTTGACGCCCTACCATCCGAATGTTGCAGCAGAAATCGAGATTCATCAGACCAGGCAACGTTTTTCCAATTTTCTGTTGTCCAATTTTGGTGACCTTGTGCGAATTGTAGCCTCAGTTTCCTGTTCTTAGCTGACAGGAGTGGCACCCGGTGTGGTCTTCTGCTGCTGTAGCCCATCCGCCTCAAGGTTGGACGTGTTGTGTGTTCAGAGATGCTCTTCTGCAGACCTCGGTTGTAGCGAGTGGTTATTTGAGTGGACCATTCTCTGTAAACCCTAGAGATGGTTGTGCGTGAAAATCCTAGTAGATCAGCAGTTTCTGAAATACTCAGACCAGCCTGTCTGGCACCAACAACCATATCACATTCAAAGTCACTTTTCTTCCACATTCTGATGATCGGTTTGAACTGGAGCAGGTCGTCTTGACCATGTCTACATGACTAAATGCATTAAGTTGCTGCCATGTGATTGGCTGATTAGAGATTTGCGTTAAAGAGCAGTTGGACAGGTGTACCTAATAAAGTGGCCGGTGAGTGTATATAGAAAAAAGGCTGCCTTAATTCGATGACAGTTGGGTTAATATTGTGTAATACTGTTACAATATAAAATAAATGTGTAGTTTTTAAAAAAAGCATTTATTTCTTTGAATTTTCAGCTGCATTATTTTATAATTATATCAATTTGCTGCTCTATGATTGGTTCTTTTTATTGACGTTATGTTGATATATTTTTAATAAACACTTCACTTTTTTTGGAAGTATAGGCTCATTTTACCACATCCTAGAGTCAAACTGTTGAGTTTTACCATTTTTTAACCCATTTAGCCAATCTCTGGGACTGGCGGAGGCACTTTTAGCTTAGCTTAGCATAGATCATTGAATCGGATTAAATCATTAGCATATTGCTCAAAAATGATTAAAGAGTTTTAGTAGTTTTTCTATTTAAAGCTAGACTCTTCTGAAGTTTCATTGAGTACTCAGACCTGATGAAAAAAATGTTTTTGTAGGCTGATATTGCGCCTGCTGCAGCCAATCAAGTTCCTTGATTATTACGCTGACATCAGAGCATAATTCCTAGCCACATTGACCTAGAAAATAGAAACTTTTCATTTTCTGTCAGTCTTAGTAAACAATGTAACTACAGAAGAGTTCAGCTTTAAATAGGAGAATTAGTATTTTCTTCATTTTTGAGCGAGATGCTAATGGTCTAATCCGATTCAATGATCTATGCTAAGCTAAGCTAAAAGCACTCCCACCAGACCCAGACCAATAGATAGAAATGGTAAAACTCAACTGTTTAACACTTGGGGAGTTGTAAAATGAGTCTATTTTGCAAAAAAAGCTAAGTGTTCCTTCAGGTAAATAACGTTCAAAAGAATTCTGTGTATATTTCACTTGAACGTCACACCTGATGAGTGCGAGCGCAGAAGGTTTTCCTGAAGTTCCCTGTAAAAGAAAAACAGCAGTTTTAATTACGCCTCATTTTCAATGCAAAAGGTTTCAAAAGTGAAAAAAATTGTCTACAACTTTGAAGTAATATACGTACTTGAGCTTGCTGACTGGAATGACAGTCCGTGCAAATTTACCAAACCCTGTAGTGATGCCATACACAACTGGAAAAAATAAAAATTAAAAATAAGAATCATAAATGGGCCAGAATATTATTTGATAAAAAGAAAACTTTATTAAGTATCTGAGCATTATTTATGCATTCACGCCGATCCAAATGCCTGCTAATTTTATTATATTATTTCACAAAGCATTTATGAAAATTCCTGTCATAATGTCATATACAGTTGAAGTCAGAATTATTAAACCCCCTGAATTAATAGCCCCCCTGTTTATTATTTTTACCAATTTCTGGTTTTCAACACATTTCAAAACATAATAGTTTTAATAACTCATTTCTAATAACTGACTTATTTTATCTTTGCCATGATGACAGCACATAATATTCATTCATTCATTTTCTTGACGGCTTAGTCCCTTATTAATCTGGGGTCGCCACAGCGGAATGAACCGCCAACTTATCCAGCACATTTTTACGCAGCGGATGCCCTTCCAGCCGCAACCCATCTCTGGGAAACATCCATATACTTATCCACACTCATACACTACGGACAATTTAGTCTACCCAATTCACCTGTACTGCATGTCTTCGGACTGTGGGGGAAACCAGAGCACCCACGCAAACACAGGGAGAACATGCAAACGCCACACAGAAACGCCAACTGACCCAGCTGAGGTTCGAACCTGCAACCCAGCAAACCTTCTTGCTGTGAGGCGACAGCACTACCTACTGCGCCCACTGTGTCGCCCAGCACATAATATTTGACTAGATATTTTTCAAGACACTTCTATACAACTTAAAGTGACATTTAAAGGTTTAACTAGGTTAATTAGGTCAACTAGGCACGATGGTTTGTTCTGTAGACTATCGAAAAAATATCTAGCTAAAAGGGGCTAATAATAATAGGCTTAAAATGGCTTTTAAAAAATTAAAAACTGCTTGTATTGTAGCTGAAATAAAATAAATAAGACTTTCTCCAGAAGAAAAAATATTATCAGACATACTGTGAAAAATTCTTTGCTCTGTTAAACATTTGGGAAATATTTAAAAGAGAAAAAAAAATTCAAAGGGGGGCTTATAATTCTGACTTCAACTGTAGTCTCTGTGGTGTGGTCTCTCTAAGGTGTTCTAAGTGCTTGCTAGTGCATCTACTGAATGAAATTCTGGCTCAATTTATATAAGAATAAATCAAATTTCTCTCTGGACTCTGATCTATCTCTTGATCTATGACTCTGAAGAGAACAATTAAGAAACTTTTCCAGGTTTTTTTAAAGTTAAAATGTTGATTTACATAGTTTAGTTTAGTTCAAATGGATTCTGGTCCGATTGCTCTGTTGTTTTTCTCAATGACTTTGTATGATTACAGTGTGAATCTTTTGAATTTTTTTTAAAGAAATGTTTACTGTAAGATGATATGAGAGGATCTGAATGGTTCTTTATGATGAAAACCCACTTTTGAAACCTTCATTTTTGAAATGAAGAAATGAGAAAACCACATACAGTTAAATTAATTCTGAATTAAAGTCAGAATTATTATATATTTCTTGTATATTTTTCCCCCAATTTGTGTTTAATGGAGTTTTATGTTTACTTATTCTAAACATAAGAGTTTTAATAATTAATTTCTAATAACTGATTTCTTTTATCTTTGCCATGATGACAGTAAATAATATTTTACTAGATATTTTTCAAAACACTTCAATACAGCTTAAAGTGACATTTAAAGGCTTAACCAGGTTAATTAGAGAAGTTAGGGTAATCAGGCAAGTTATTGTATAACAATGGCTTGTTCTATAGACTATCGAAAAATATTGCTTAAAGGGGCTAATAATGTTGACCTTAAAATGGTTTTAAACAAATAAAAACTGCTTATATTCTAGCCGAAATAAAACAAATAAGTCTTTCTCCAGAAGAAAAAATATTATAGGAAATACTGTGAAAAATTCCTTGCTCTGTTCAACATCATTTGGAAAATATTTGAAAAAGAAAACAAAATTCACAGGAGGGCTAATAATTTTGACTTAAACTGTATATTTCCCATACTCATCAATGTAGTGTATGCTGTGCTCACCTTTGTTTTCTTTCACAATGGTGTCCAGAAGCTCTCTGGATTCCACAACTTTTTGCTCAGCTTCTGGGGTCAACTAAGGGGCAGTTCAAAATATTGTTTGTAAATGTTAATTGACTATAAAACTCATTTTTGACATCCATGATCATCAATCAATTTACCTTAATCTTATAGAGGCCTTTCCCCAAATTCACCAGATCAGTCGAGGTCAGGCTGTTCCCATCCAGAGTAATGTGCTGAAAACAGAGAGTATTAATGACAGTAATAGTGTTGTAAATTTAGTACTAAGAATGACTAAGGCAGAACGGTGGCGCAGTGGGTAGCACAATCGCCTCACAGCAAGAAGGTCGCTGGTTTCCTCCAGTCCAAAAACATGCGCTATAGGTGAATTGGGTAAGCTAAATTGACTGTAGAGTGTTTGTGTGATTGAGTGTGTATGGATGTTTCCCAGTAATGAGTTGCAGGTGACAGGGCATCCGCTGTGTAAAACATACGCTGGACAAGTTGGCGGTTCATTCCGTTGTGGCGACTCCAGATTAATAAAGGGACTAAGCCAAGAGAAAACGAATGAATGAAAGAATGACTAAATATGGTGGCACGGTAGCTCAGTGGTTAGCACTGTCGCCTCACAGCAGGAAGGTTGCTGGTTCAAGTCCTGGCTGGGCCAGTTGGCATTTCTGTGTGGAGTTTGCATGTTCTCTCCGTGTTTGTGTGGGTTTCCTCCAGGTGCTCCGGTTTCCCCCACAGTCCAAAGACATGCACTATAGGTGAATTGAATAAACTAAATTGTATGAGTGTGTGTGTGAATGAGTGTGTATGGGTGTTTTCCAGTACTGAGTTGCGGCTGGAAGGGCATCAGCTGCGTAAAACATATGCTGGAATAGTTGGTGGTTTATTCTGCTGTGGCGACTCCTGATAAATAAGGGTCTAAGCTGAAGCAAAATGAATGAATGAATGACTACATACTTACTTGTTCTGGTTCTCTGTATGCTCTCGTTCTGTTTTAACACTCACATTAAGGACATTTGCAGAAGTGATTAAAGTTCACACATTAAAGAGTTTTTGAGAGACTTTCCAAAAGACCAAAGAATCATTTACACGCAAGTTTATATTTCACCAACAATAAAGCAATGATTTTAAAAGTGAGACGAGGTGTATAATTCAAAGGTAAAGGTTTTTTATATGAAGTGATAAGTTGTAATGTAAAACAACAAGGAGAACTGCAAATTCAATGCAATGTTTTAATACAATTCATATGAGAAATATGTCATAAAATGCAGCAAAATAAGAACAAATGTATTTAAATGAAGTAATATAAGCTGAAATGCCCAATTTGAAATTTTTGATTGTATTACATTAGACATTATATAGATATAGATATTAACTTTAATATACACTGCGGAAAGTATTAATAGCGCTTCACTTTTTCCACATTTTTTTTATGTTACAGCCTTATTCCAAAATAGATTAAATTAATTTATTTCCTCAAAATTCTACACACAATACCCCATAATGACAATGTGAAAAAAGATTTCTTTAAATTGTTGCAAATTTAATAAAAATAAAAAAAACCTGAAAAATCACATGTCGTCAGTATTCACAGCCTTTGCCATGAAGCTCTAAATTGAGCTCAGGTACATTCTGTTTCCACTGATCATTCTTGAGATGTTTCAGATGTTTCAGCAGCTTAATTGGAGTTCACCTGTGGTAATTCAGTTGATTAGACATGATTTGAAAAGGCAAACACCTGTCTATATAAGGTCCCAGGGTTGACAGTGCATGTCAAAGCACAAACCAAGCATGAAGACAAAGGAATTGTCTGTAGACCTCTGAGACAGGATTTTTCTCAGACCATAAGAAACAAAATTCTCTGGTCTGATGAGACTAAAACTGAACCCTTTGGAGTGAATGCCAGGCATTACGTTCGAAGAAAACCAGGCACCGCTCATCTCCAGGCTAATACCATCCCTACAGTGAAGCATGGTGGTGGCAGCATCATGCTGTGGGGATGTTTTTCAGCAGCAGGAACTGGAAGACTAGTCAGGATAGAGGAAAGCTGAATGCAGCAATGTACAGAGACATCCTGAATGAAAACCTGCTTCTTGACCTCAGACTGGGGCGAAAATTCATCTTCCAGCAGGACAATGACTCAAAGCACACTGCCAAAATATCAATGGAGTGACCTCACAACAACTCGGTGAATGTCCTCGACTGGAGCAGCCAGAGCCCAGACCTAAATCCTATTGAACATCTCTGGAGAGATCTGAAAATGGCTGTACACCTTCGCTTCCCATCCAACCTGATAGAGCTTGAGAGGTACTGCAAAGAGGAAAGGGCAAAAATTCGCAAATACAGGTGTACCAAGCTTGTGGCATCATATTCAAAAAGACTTGAGGCTGTAATTACTGCCAAAGGTGCATCAACAAAGTATTGAGCAAAGCTGTGAATACTGATGTACATGTGATTTTTCAGGTTTTTTATTTTTAATAAGTTTGCAACAATTTCAAAAACTCTTTTTTAACATTGTAATTATGGGGTATTGTGTGTAGAATTTTGAGGAAATCAATGAACTTAATCTATTTTGCAATAACATAAAACATGTGTAACATAAAAAAATGTGGAAAAAGTGAAGAGCTATGAATACTTTCTCCATGCACTGTGTATATTAACTATATATTAACAATTAAGATAATAATGATATTTAGATATAGATAATAACTAAGATATTAACTTTACTATATACTAATTATATATTAACTATTAAGATGTTAAATATATCTGGATATCTAGATATAGATATGAACTATTAATGCATTTTTTATTTGTATTATTTAATATTTTCATTTTAACTTTAAACATTTTGTTTTTTGTTGTCATTTTTAACTGACTTATGACTATATTTTCATAATGTAGTTTGTATTTTATATTTTAAATTGTATTTTAATTTATTTTTATTCATTCTTATTCAACTTTAGTAACTTAATCAAGGAGTTGTCTAATATTTCCTGTTATACATATTTAAATTCTGTAGATTCTGAGAATCCAAAAAGATCTATATATTGATAAATAATGTTATGATCGCTGTTATAATGCTAAGTCATGATTAAATTGCCTCTTTTTACAATTATGCAATAGTTTGACAACAAGCAGGACATGTTTAAGAGCAAATGACATCCCTACATTGAAATGGTCTATACTGTCCTGTCTGTAACCTTTCCAATTAAAGGTGAAAAACCCCTAAAAATAATTCTAATAAAAATAAGTTCGACTAATAAAAAAAAAAAAATACTAGTTAAAATATTATATTGAAATACATTTAAGTCAAAAATTTATTCAATTTAATTTTAAATGAATGTATATTTCATTTCAAGTATTGAAAATGGTTTTATTTTTATGTTTTTGGTTATAATTTCAGTACAACTTTCCTAATAAGCATTTAAAATCACATCTTAACTGATCTCAATTGTGGGTTTTCACTGCAAATATTGATGTATAGATTTAATCCCTGCTAATTCGATCAATTAAATGAATCATCTATATACATTAATCAATTAAAACTGTAACCAAAGGCCATTATAAAAGATACAGATGCGACGTCGCAGGCTGACTTGGAATGAAATCTTGTGACATTGTATCTCCTTCAATAGCTGAAGACGACAATAAAACACACGTTACACCTTTATATCATAAAACAACATTCTATATTTGTGTAAAATCCTCAATCTTTCGACCGATTCCTCCACAAACACCCAACAAATAATTCATATTACCAAGTTCAGCAAAGTCATTATCATCGAGCACATCTTCTATAATATCATCATTGTCCAGCAGCCCAAAACCCTGACACCTCCTGACCATGAAGCACACTTCTTTGACATGCTTAATTCCTCCGTTGTCGGGTTTGTTCTTGACGTAGCGTTTGAGGGCTTCGAAACCCAACCA
>CAIGQS010000571.1:0-5000 GCA_903798195.1 Danio kyathit | reverse complement strand
GAAAACATTTGGATACTTAAGCTTAATGGCTTCTCAACGCCGCGTTTCTGTTGCACTGCAAATAAACAAAGTTATGCCACCTGTGCGCTAGTTTAAAGTTCCGAGCTTATACACCAAGGCTAATATGCACGCACACTGGATTAACTATAGCAGCGGGTCATTCACATATTGCGTCTTTTCCGCGCACAAGTTCGTTATTTCTAATATTAGAATATATGCCAATATGCGTGCCCAAGCAAAGCGATGTGCTCGCGCCTTCCAGACGCACAGAGTAGAAAACATCTCACGCCGTAGCGCTGAGAGTTGTGCGTGGCTTTCAGTGCAATGTAAAACAAATATATGTTAGACAAATTATTACAAATGATTACAAAAATGATTATGTATGTAAGAACGCAGATGATAACAACAGTTCATTTAAATACTTACCTAATATATAGCTTAAATTAACATTAGACGTGATAACCGTGAAACCATGATTATTCTTCAGACTATATAATCGTACAACCAAAATCTATAATTGTTGCATCCATAGTTGTTATGCAGTTCAAAACATAACATATGAATGAGTCTGAATGTAGAAGAAGCCTACTTAAGCAATGCACTGATTTTGTTGTGCTTTGAAATACAACATTTGAATGTTTGTAAAAGAAAAAAGCCTATTGTACAATGCACTGATATTATCTAGTTTCAAAATACAATATATTAACATTTTAATGTAGAAAAATACAACGTGGGTGTCTTTTTAAGGAGCAAAAATACAACATATGGGTTGTATATGCTGTTGTGTCATCACTCATATTGCAAGTCATATCTCTCCAGCCCCTCATTTGGGATGCTCTTCATGAACTGGCCCCCATGACAAACTAATTGAATAGCCTTGCTGTACACCATCACTTCCAATCCAAGAGAGAAAAGAGAAAGAATCCAAGAGAAAGGTGCAAAATTTCCCAAACACAGGTGTTCCAAGCTTGTGGCATCATATTCAAAAGACTTGAAGCTGTAATTGCTGCCAAAGGTGCATCAACAAAGAATTGAGCAATACTTATGTACATGTGATTTTTCCGTTTTTTTATTTGAATAAATTTGCAACAAGGCGACGCAGTGGCGCAGTAGGTAGAGCTGTTGCCTCACAGCAAGAAGGTCGCTGGTTCGAGCCTCGGCTGGGTCAGTTGGCGTTTCTGTGTGGAGTTTGCATGTTCTCCCTGCGTTCACGTGGGTTTCCTCCGGGTGCTCCGGTTTCCCCCACAGTCCAAAGACATGCGGTACAGGAGAATTGGGTAGGCTAAATTGTCCGTAGTGTATGACTGTGAATGAGAGTGTATGGATGTTTTCCAGAGATGGGTTGCAGCTGGAAGGGCATCCGCTGCCTAAAAACATGCTGGATAAGTTGGCGGTTCATTCCGCTGTGGCGACCCCGGATTAATAAAGGGACTAAGCCGAAAGGAAAATGAATGAACGAATGAAGATTTGCAACAATTTCAAAAAATCTTGTTTCACATTGTCATTATGGGGTATTGTGTGTAGAATTTTGAGGAAATCAATTAATTTAATCCATTTTGGATTAAGGCTGTAACATAAAAAAATGTGGAAGAAGTGAAATGCTATGTATACTTTCCAGATGTACTGTATGCTTGTAGTTTGTTTATTAGTTTATGCATGATTCACTCCCCTACAGAATCATTCTAATCAATCAAAATTAATACATTTGATAGCACTTATAGAGACCAATTCTCACTATTAACTGTTTAAATAAACTGTTGCTAATAAACAGGTGAAGCGGTGGCGCAGTGGGTAGCACGTTCCCCTCACAGCAAGAAGGTCGCTGGTTTAAGCCTCGGCTGGGTCGGTTGGCATTTCTGTGTGAAGTTTGCATGTTGCATTGCATGTCTCCCCGTGTTCGCGTGGGTTTCCTCCGGGTGCTCCGGTTTCCCCCACAAGTCCAAAGACATGGTACAGATGAATTGGGTAGGCTAAAATTGACTGTAGTGTATGAGTGTGTGTGAATGAGTGTGTAGGGATGGGTTGTGACTGGATGGGCATCCGCTGCGTAAAACATATGCTGGATAAGTTGGCGGTTCATTCCGCTGTGGCGATCCCAGATTAATAAAGGGACTAAGCCGAAATGAATGAATGTTTATAAGCATGCATGTTATTGAGATATTGGCTGCTTATTAGTACTTATAATCTACATATTCTGTATGATCTTATTCTACATCCCTAACCCAATACCTAAACTACTTTAAAATCTATTAATAAGGAGCAAATTAGGAGTTTATTTGTTGAAGCAAGTCATATTTAATGTTTTGCTAATAGCGAGAATAAAATATGTGACTATAAATTCTTTTCAAAAAGTGCTATTTAATCATTTGGTGAAATTGTACAGATACAGTATAGTCCAACAGTCTCAAGCATAAAGTAGGTCACTTAATATGCATATAAATTTGTCATTATTTATTCATCCCCTTCTTTTTGAGTCAGCGTTAAATAAAGAAACAGGTAAATGTAGATAGCTGGCGCTCCCTCCAGGACAGACAGTGAATGACTGTGGCTTTACAGTCCTAAATCAAACAAAAATTATTGACATTTTTAATCACATGAAGCAAAAGAGTTTTAATAACGCCTATAAAGGGAGAGTTCACCCCAAAAATATGACATTAAAATTTACTCACTGTTTATTCACCTTCGAGTGGTTCCAAACCACTGCGCTTATTTTGAAGATAGTTTGAAGAATGCTGAAAACCTGAAAGTTAATGGTTACAGGTTTCCAACATTCCTCAAAATATATCTTCTTTTGTGTTTTAGCAAAAGAAACAATCTGATGAGAATGATGAGTAAATGATGATTTTTTTGGTGAACTATCCCTTTAACTATCTATTCACAATGCTTGCACAAACATTTCAATGCTAAAACACAAGTCAAACATCTTCAAAGATCACCCTTATTTCTGTAAGCCATCAGTTTTGGCATGTTTATGACTTCTATGAATATTTCAAGCAGACATGTGCGACATATTCTGGCAGTGTTTTCAAACTCCTTTTCCTTCAGTCCACTGTGCGTCTTTTTCTAAGCCTTTCCTTTACATATTCTCACATCTCAGTTTCTCCGTGCCCCAGACTCTAGGAAAGAGGCCCTCACAATTTCATCATTCACTGCGTCCTGCTATTGGCTCGACTCCAGCTTGGAAAAAAAAAACCTTGAATAAACAGAGAAGCGCAGACGTTTCTCCAGCCTGAGGCGAGAGGCATGAGAAGAACCCTTGTGTTGGATCACACCCCTCAGGGTGAAAGCGCTCTCTCCGTATTTCAGCATTCAGGGGCCAGAAACATGTCTCAATCATTTGCTGAAAAGGTCATATTTTTGTATGAGGGCCAATATTATTTTTGAGGGGGGTTAGATGTAAAGAGAAATGTAAAGTGTGAAGAAAAAGTATGCAAGAACGTAAACTAAGAATATTATGAAGAACTTGTATAATGTGTTGAAAAAAAGTTGCATTTTGTTTTCACCAATATAAAAAGGAATGTAAATTTGGTCAGATTTTATTTTAATGTACATTTAATGCTATTAACTAACCATTAACTAAGCCTTTTAGCTTAATAAACTACTAATTAGCTGCTAATTATTAGTTAGTAAGGTAGTAATTGGGTTTGGATATTGGGTTGGATGAGGGATGTAAAATAAAATCATACTTTATAAGTGCTAATAAACAGTTAATATCTTAAGAATAGACAGGTAATTAGCCAGTAGTAAATGGTGTGAATTGCTATGGTCACTGTCACATGAGGTAAAAAAGAAAGTCTGTGCAGCTCAAACAATACATCATTTGTAAGAGAGGAATTAGTCTATGATTATTAAACTTAGATTTCCCGTTTTCCTTTTCTTCGATGCGTTCAAAATAATAAAAGCATTCTCTCATTGAGTGCAAGATTTAACACGACTATGTTAATTTAAACTCAGCAGCTTAGTTTTTAAAAGCAAATTAATTAAAATAAAAAGAAGCTTCAATTACATTTTTAAAAAAAGCAATTCAAATAATAGTAATAAATGCTTTACTTAGATTTGTCAATTAGAAAAGTAATATTATTACGTAACTCACTTTACTTGTAATGCGTTTCCCCCAACACTGAATCGTGAGTGACTGGCATTATTATTTTTGGGGGTAGTGGGCTAAAAAGTTTGGGAACCCCTGCACTAAAACAACTGTTAAAAAAAATTCAATCATTCATTTTCTTTTCGGCTTAGTCCCTTTATTAACCTGGGGTCACCCAATTTAGCCCCCCCGTAGCACCCGGAGGAAACCTATGCGAACACAGGGAGAACATGCAAACTCCACACAGAAACGCCAACTCACCCAGCTGAGGCTCGAACCAGCGACCTTCTTGCTGTGAGGCGAACGTGCTACCCACTGCGCCACCGTGTTGCCAATAATAATAATAATAATAATAATAATAATAACTTCGTCAATCGAACCCTCCAAGCTGCACCCCACAGAGCTTGAACCCAAAATCAACACATTCAACCACCCCTCCCGGTCAAAATAAAATTTGGGAACCCCTGCCCTAATACAACTGTTAAAAATATGTATACATGTATGTATGCATGCATGCATGTATGTATGTATGTATGTATGTATGTATGTATGTATGTATGTATGTATGTATGTATGTATGTATGTATGTATGTATGTATGTATGTATGTATGTATGTATGTATGTATGTATATATATATATATATATATATTGTTGAGTAAATTAATTCAACAAATAAGTAAATAAATGAAAAAATAAGTAAATAAATATGTAAAAAAAGTAGATAAATAAGTAAATAAAATAAATAAATAGGTATATGAATAAGCAGATAAATAAATAAGCAAATAAATAAATAAAATAAATATGATATGAAAAAAAATAAAAAAAATAAGTAAATAAGTAAAAAAAAGTAAATTAATAAGAAATAAAAATAAATAAATAGAAAGATAACTATGTAAGAAAAGTAAATAAAA
>CAIGQS010000570.1:0-5000 GCA_903798195.1 Danio kyathit | reverse complement strand
CTGTGTGTCTGGCATGTCTCCTGTGTGTGTGTGTGTGTGTGTGTGTGTGTGTGTGTGTGTGTGTGTGTGTGTGTGTTTAGTGTGTCTGGCATGTATCTAGTGTGTGCGTACAGTATGGAATTTCTCCTGTGTGTGCATTCAGAGTGTGTGTGTGTGTGTGTGTATGCATAAATCTGGCATGTATCCTGTGTGTGTGTGTGTGTGTGTGTGTTACGAGTGTGTGTTCAGAGTGTCTTGTGTGTGTGTTCAGAGTGTGTGTGTGCGCGTGTCTGGCATGTATCCTGTGTGTGTGTTCGGAGCGTGTGTGTGTGTGTCTGGCATGTATCCTGTGTGTGTGTGTTCAGTGTGTGTGTGTGTGTTCAGTGTGTGTGTGTGTGTGTGTTCAGAGTGTGTGTGCGTGTCCGGCATGTATCCTGTGTGTGTTCAGAGTATGTGTGTATGTGTGTGTGTCTGGCATGTATCCTGTATGTGTGTTCAGTGTGTGTGTGTGTGTGTGTGTGTGGCTGGCATGTATCCTGTGTCTGTTCAGCGTGTGTGTGTGTGTGTTTAGTGTGTGTGTGTGTGTGTGTCTGGCAGGTATTAGCAGGTGTGAATGTGCGACTGTAGCTGTGAGATTGAGCTCTCCAGCAGGAGTCAGTGAAGGTGATGATCATCATGAATAAACATGGCACAGTCTCCCTCATTTACATAAGCCCCGCCCACATACGCAGAGCCTGCTGGAGCTGTGCTAGCGGTGACTGGGAGTATGTGGACACTGACGTGAATAATGGTGTGGATATAACACTCTGGGTGTGTCCTGCAGTAGGCCACGCCCCCTGATTACCATACACAATCACCCATTGGTCCAACATTTACTTTCATATTCTAAATCACTAGCCTCGCACAGCCAACCACTCTTTTATAGAAATAGCTACGTTTCACTCAGTTAGCATTAGCTATCTCTCACTGTTGTTAACATTAGCCATCTCATTAGCATTAGCCATCTCTCACTGATGTTACCGTTAGCCATCTCTTACTGCCGTTAGCATTAGCCATCTTTCATTGACGTTAGCATTAAACATCGATCATTCACATTAGCATTAACCATCTCAATAACGTTAGCATTAACCATCTCTCTTTGACGTTAACATTAGCTATCTCTCTCTGACGTTAGCATTAGCTATCTCTCTCCGACGTTAGCATTAGCTATCTCTCTCCGACGTTAACATTAGCCATCTCTCTCTGATGTTAGCATTAGCTATCTCTCTCCGACGTTAGCATTAGCTATCTCTCTCCGACGTTAACATTAGCTATCTCTCTCTGACGTTAGCATTAGCCATCTCTCTTTGACGTTAACATTAGCTATCTCTCTCTGACGTTAGCATTAGATATCTCTCTCCGACGTTAGCATTAGCTATCTCTCTCTGACGTTAGCATTAGCTATCTCTCTCCGACGTTAACATTAGCCATCTCTCTCAGATGTTAACATTAGCCATCTCTCTCTGACGTTAACATTAGCCATCTCTCTCTGACGTTAACATTAGCTATCTCTCTTTGACGTTAACATTAGCCATCTCTCTCTGACGTTAACATTAGCTATCTCTCTCTGCCGTTAGCATTAGCCATGTCTCTCTGACGTTAACATTAGCCATGTCTCTCTGCCGTTAGCATTAGCCATGTCTCTCTGACGTTAACATTAGCCATCTCTCTTTGACGTTAACAATAGCTATCTCTCTCTGACGTTAACATTAGCCATCTCTCTCTGACGTTAGCATTAGCCATCTCTCTCTGACGTTAACATTAGCCATCTCTCTCTGACGTTAACATTAGCCATCTCTCTCTGACATTAACATTAGCCATCTCTCTCTGACGTTAACATTAGCCATCTCTCTCTGACGTTAACATTAGCCATCTCTCTCTGACGTTAACATTAGCTATCTCTCTCTGACGTTAACATTAGCCATCTCTCTCTGACGTTAACATTAGCCATCTCTCTCCGACGTTAGCATTAGCTATCTCTCTCTGACGTTAACATTAGCCATCTCTCTCCGACGTTAGCATTAGCTATCTCTCTTTGACGTTAACATTAGCCATCTCTCTCTGACGTTAACATTAGCTATCTCTCTTTGACGTTAACATTAGCCATCTCTCTCTGACGTTAACATTAGCCATCTCTCTCTGACGTTAACATTAGCCATCTCTCTCTGACGTTAACATTAGCCATCTCTCTCTGACGTTAACATTAGCCATCTCTCTCTGACGTTAACATTAGCTATCTCTCTCTGACGTTAGCATTAGCCATCTCTCTCTGACGTTAACATTAGCCATCTCTCTCTGACGTTAACATTAGCCATCTCTCTCTGACGTTAACATTAGCCATCTCTCTCTGACGTTAACATTAGCTATCTCTCTCTGACGTTAACATTAGCCATCTCTCTCTGACGTTAACATTAGCCATCTCTCTCCGACGTTAGCATTAGCTATCTCTCTCTGACGTTAACATTAGCCATCTCTCTCCGACGTTAGCATTAGCTATCTCTCTTTGACGTTAACATTAGCCATCTCTCTCTGACGTTAACATTAGCCATCTCTCTCTGACGTTAACATTAGCCATCTCTCTCTGACGTTAACATTAGCTATCTCTCTCTGACGTTAGCATTAGCTATCTCTCTCCGACGTATCATTAGCCATCTCTCTCTGACGTTAACATTAGCTATCTCTCTCTGACGTTAACATTAGCTATCTCTCTCTGACGTTAACATTAGCCATCTCTCTCTGACGTTAACATTAGCCATCTCTCTCTGACGTTAACATTAGCCATCTCTCTCTGACGTTAACATTAGCCATCTCTCTCTGACGTTAACATTAGCCATCTCTCTCTGACGTTAACATTAGCCATCTCTCTCTGACATTAACATTAGCCATCTCTCTCTGACGTTAACATTAGCCATCTCTCTCTGACGTTAACATTAGCCATCTCTCTCCGACGTTAGCATTAGCTATCTCTCTCTGACGTTAACATTAGCCATCTCTCTCCGACGTTAGCATTAGCTATCTCTCTTTGACGTTAACATTAGCCATCTCTCTCTGACGTTAACATTAGCCATCTCTCTCTGACGTTAACATTAGCCATCTCTCTCTGACGTTAACATTAGCTATCTCTCTCTGACGTTAACATTAGCCATCTCTCTCTGACGTTAACATTAGCCATCTCTCTCCGACGTTAGCATTAGCTATCTCTCTCTGACGTTAACATTAGCCATCTCTCTCCGACGTTAGCATTAGCTATCTCTCTTTGACGTTAACATTAGCCATCTCTCTCTGACGTTAACATTAGCCATCTCTCTCTGACGTTAACATTAGCCATCTCTCTCTGACGTTAACATTAGCTATCTCTCTCTGACGTTAGCATTAGCTATCTCTCTCCGACGTATCATTAGCCATCTCTCTCTGACGTTAACATTAGCTATCTCTCTCTGACGTTAACATTAGCTATCTCTCTCTGACGTTAACATTAGCCATCTCTCTCTGACGTTAACATTAGCCATCTCTCTCTGACGTTAACATTAGCCATCTCTCTCTGACGTTAACATTAGCCATCTCTCTCTGACGTTAACATTAGCTATCTCTCTCTGACGTTAGCATTAGCTATCTCTCTCCGACGTATCATTAGCCATCTCTCTCTGACGTTAACATTAGCTATCTCTCTCTGACGTTAACATTAGCTATCTCTCTTTGACGTTAACATTAGCCATCTCTCTCTGACGTTAACATTAGCCATCTCTCTCTGACGTTAACATTAGCTATCTCTCTCTGACGTTAGCATTAGCTATCTCTCTCCGACGTATCATTAGCCATCTCTCTCTGACGTTAACATTAGCTATCTCTCTCTGACGTTAACATTAGCCATCTCTCTCTGACGTTAACATTAGCCATCTCTCTCTGACGTTAACATTAGCCATCTCTCTCTGACGTTAACATTAGCTATCTCTCTCTGACGTTAACATTAGCTATCTCTCTCTGACGTTAACATTAGCTATCTCTCTCTGACGTTAACATTAGCTATCTCTCTCTGACGTTAACATTAGCTATCTCTCTCTGACGTTAACATTAGCTATCTCTCTCTGACGTTAACATTAGCCATCTCTCTCTGACGTTAACATTAGCCATCTCTCTCTGATGTTAACATTAGCCATCTCTCTCTGACGTTAACATTAGCCATCTCTCTCTGACGTTACCATTAGCCATCTCTCTCCGACGTTAACATTAGCCATCTCTCTCTGACGTTAACATTAGCTTTCTCTCTCTGCCGTTAGCATTAGCCATCTCTCTCTGCCGTTAACATTAGCTATCTCTCTCTGACGTTAGCATTAGCTATCTCTCTCTGACGTTAACATTAGCCATCTCTCTCTGACGTTAACATTAGCTATCTCTCTTTGACGTTAGCATTAGCCATCTCTCTCTGACGTTAACATTAGCTATCTCTCTCCAACGTTAACATTAGCTATCTCTCTCTGACGTTAACATTAGCTTTCTCTCTCTGCCGTTAGCATTAGCCATCTCTCTCTGCTGTTAACATTAGCCATCTCTCTCTGCCGTTAGCATTAGCCATCTCTCTCTGCCATTAGCATTAGCCATCTCTCTCTGCCGTTAGCATTAGCCATGTCTTTCTGCCGTTATTATTAGCCATGTCTCTCTGCCGTTAGCATTAGCCATCTCTCTCTGCCGTTAGCATTAGCCATCTCTCTCTGCCGTTAACATTAGCTATCTCTCTCCGACGATAGCATTAGCCATGTCTCTCTGCCGTTAGCATTAGCCATGTCTCTCTGCCGTTAGCATTAGCCTGTATTGTGAGGACTCGGCTGCTGTTAGCTGTATTTCAGTGCTTCATTGGCAGAGCTGAGTCTGGATAGTCTACATTCAGAGATAATGGC
The DNA here is from genome assembly GCA_903798195.1 of Danio kyathit. Lineage (NCBI taxonomy): Eukaryota > Metazoa > Chordata > Actinopteri > Cypriniformes > Danionidae > Danio > Danio kyathit. The sequence continues at coordinate 87 of CAIGQS010000570.1, read as the reverse complement.
TGATCATCATGTCGGAGACACACACACACACACAGCTGAAGTGTGCGCAGGCATTGTAACACCTCTCAGATCCATCTGTGACACACA
>CAIGQS010000569.1:12500-21748 GCA_903798195.1 Danio kyathit | reverse complement strand
AGAGTGGCCAGGAAGTGCAAAACAACATTACTACGTCTGAAACACTTTTACGAAGCTCAAGACAAATTTACATTTTGGAAAACTTTTTTTACCTATCATAAGACACAATTACATACAGTGCATCTGGAAAGTATTCATAGCGCTTCACTTTTTCCACATTTTTTATGTTACAGCCTTATTCCAAAATGGATTAAATTCATTTATTTCCTCAAAATTCTACACACAATGCCCCATAATGACAATGTGAAAAAAGATTTTTTGAAATTGTTGCAAATTTATTAAAAATAAAAAAACCTGAAAAATCACATTTACATCAGTATTCACAGCTTTTGGTCTATACTTTGTTGATGCACCTTTGGCAGCAATTACAGCCTCAAGTCTTTTTGAATATGAAGCCACAAGCTTGGCACACCTGTCTTCGGGAATTTTTGCCCATTCCTCTTTGCAGTACCTCTCAAGCTCTATCAGGTTGGATGGGAAGCGACGATGTACAGCTTTTTCAGATCTCTCCAGATACGTTCAAAAGGATTTAGGTCTGGGCTTTGGCTGGGCCACTTAAGGACATTTACCGAGTTGTTGTGAAGCCAATCCATTGATATTTTGGCAGTGTGCCTTGGGTCATTGTCCTGCTGGAAGATGAACCGCCGCCCCAGTCTGAGGTCAAGAGTACTCTGAAGCAGGTTTTAATTCAGGATGACTCTTTACATTACTGCATTCATCTTTTCCTCTATCCTGACTAGTCTTCCAGTTCCTGCTGCTGAAAAACATCCCCACAGCATGATGTTGTCTCATCAGACCAGAGAAGTTTGTTTCTTACGGTCAGAGTCCTTAAGATGCCTTTTGGCAAATTCCAGGTGGGGAGTGGCTTCCGTCTGGCCACTCTACCATACAGGCCTGATTGGTGGGTTGCTGCACAGATAGTTGTCCTTCTGTAAGGTGTTCCTCTCTCCACAGAAGAACACTGGAGCTCAGACTATTGATCACCTCCCTGACTAAGGCTCTTCTCCCCCAATCACTCCTGGTGGTTCCAAACATCTTCCTCTTACGGATGATGGAGGCCACTGTGCTCATTGGAACTTTCAGAGCAGCAGAAATTTTTCTCACACCTTCACCAGACTTGTGCCTCATGACAATCCTGTTTCAGAGGTCTACAGACAATTCCTTTGTCTTCATGCTTGGTTTGTGCTTTGACATGCACTATCAACCCTGGGACCTTATATAGACAGGTGTATGCCTTTTCAAATCATGTCCAATCAAATGAATTTAACACAGGTGAACTCCAATTAAGCTGCTGAAACATCTCAAGAATGATCAGTGGAAACAGAATGTACCTGAGCTCGATTTAGAACTTCACGGCAAAGACTGTGAATACTTATGAACGTGATTTTTCATTTTTTTTTTTATTTTTAAAAAAAAATTTGCAACAATTTAAAAAAATATTTTTTCACATTGTCATTATGGGGTATCGTGTATGGAATTTTAAGGAAATAAATGAATTGAATCCATTTTGGAAAAAATAAAAAAGTGAAGCGCTATGAATACTTTCCAGATGCACTGCAGGAAAAACGATTTTACCAAGGACGAAACAAATTTTTGAAAAAACCTAAGACGCAAAAACAATTTTACCAGTCCTGAATAAAATTTACAATGACAGATTCTTTATGTCAAGATAATGTACCACACACTGGAAGTGATGCGGTGAAAAGTGTCATTGGTGGTGAGCGCAGTAAATTCATGATGTGGAGTATAAAGTTTATGGTGACCAAACATGGACTACGGTTGAGGAATGTTTTGCTTGTTTTGTGGCAAACACATGAGCAGCTTAACATAATTTTGCTTTACGGACCAGACGGAAACACCAGACATACTGCATTAATGTGTTCAATATTTTAATGAGGGCCACTCATACGCTGTAATCGTGGACATGATGTCAAGTCTACATGGTGTAAACATCTGCTTGAGGACTCTTAAACGTAATCTGAAGCCGGTGTTACGGTTTAACTGGTGACCCTTTCCAGATGTAAACCATTCACGTTTGCAGATTGGGAGATTCGTCACTTTTCACAACAAAACATGCCCATACCAAATAAATATTCTTATTACTTGGTGTCAGTGTCACTGTAAACATTAATAATTTTAATATTTGTGTGGCAGAACAGTATAAACCCAAAATTAATTTTAAAAAATTATTATAATTTATCTGTCTTCAACGGGATTCTAATTCAAGTCAAAAGGTTCAGCACGAGTATCAAACGACCGATCTAACTGAGCTATTCAGGACTACATGTTGAGGTCGGATTTGATATCTTTATCAGTCAACATATGTTGTCGACCTGTGTTACCTTGTTTCCATGTACTCGCGTTTACAAGTTTCTACATACTCTCATGCTGATATTTTCTCAGAATAGCTCTAAGTGACAAAATGTTATCGCAGTGGGTCAAACCAATTTTTTTTTTTTTTTGTTGTAGACTCCTGTTAACTTGTGTCTACAAAGTCACACACGAGCTGATATTTTCCGGTGTGTGGTACATTCCGCGTCACTTCCGGTGTGTGGTACATTCCCTTTCCGTAAAGAATCGGTCATTGTAAATTGGTTTTGGGACTGGTCAAAGTGTTTTGAGTCTTGTTAATTTTTTTTCTAAAATGTACATTTGTTTCGTCCTTGGTAAAATCATTTTTCTTATGTAATTGTGTCTTATGATAGGTAAAAATGTTTTCCAAAATGTACCAAAACAGTTGGGTAGCTTAAAACTGCATGCTGTTTGTAGTGCAAAATGCTTTACTACTCACTGCACTTTCTTAACACTAATGAATCAGATGTCTTGCACAGGCCTAGCCAAACAGATGGCAGATTCCATTTGCAGATTTCTTAGGTCAAGGACTGCCCAGAGGCTGTGTGACAGACATGTAAAGCAATCAATCAAAGTTTGTTTTGTTCAACATCATATTCCAGGTGTGGCATTGATGTTACTAGCATACTAGCTAGAGTGTTAAAGGCACAGTACATCATTTTTGCTGCAGGGTGGGTATTCACAACAAGAAAAATCTATTTTGATGACAATGCGAATAAGTTGTGGGAGCTGTGGTCATTCCATCATACAAAACTTCTGCAGAAATCGCGTTTATGGATGAGCTAAAGCAGAGGTGTCAAACTCAAGTCCTGGAGGGCCACAGCCCTGCCGAGTTTAGTTCTAGCCCTGCTTCAACACACCTACATGTAGATATCAAACAAGCTTAAAGCACTTAACTAGTTTGATCAGGTGTGTTTAATTAGGGTTGAAACTAAACTGTGCAGAGCTGCTGCCCTCCAGGAACTGAGTTTGACACCTGTGAGCTAAAGTATTCTGTAAGACCTTCTACGACGGCCTTGTTTAATGAATTATAACCATTTATAATTATTTATAATCAAGCATAATTTAATAAAAACACAACAAAGCATATAGTGTATTTTAATGACAGTTAGAGCCACATTTATAATAGTGTTAGTAATACTTATTAGTGATACAGTACATATTGAAAAATGAAATGCATGTTCATTACACATTATGCACTTATTTCTATTTTAAAATCCATTGAAGTATAAAAAGCAATTGAATAAGGGGAATGCTGAAGCAATTGCTGATGAGAAATGAGCATGATATGTCACCAAAGCAGCAGAGCTTTTATTATGCCACAGTACACTGATTACACAGAATTACGTAGGGAAGCAGCAGCACTGTTTTATCATACTATATACACTCAATGAATGATTCACGCTTTATGACATGGCACATTATCCTGCTGGAAGTAGCCATCGGAAGATGGGAACACTGTGGTCATAAAGGGATGGACATGGTCAGCAACAATACTCAGGTAGGCTGTGGCATTGCCACGATGCTCAATTGGTACTAATGGGCCCAAAGTGTACCAAAAAATATTCCCCACACCATTACACCACCACTACCAGCCTGAACCATTGATACAACGAAGGATGGATTCATGTTGTTGACACCAAATTCTGACTCTACCATCCAAATGTCGCAGCAGAAATCAAGACTCAGAGCAGGCAACATTTTTCCTATCTTCTATTGTCCAATTTTGCTAAGCCTGTGCAAATTGCTGCCTCAGTTTCCTGTTCTTAGCTGACAGGAATGGCACCTGGTGTGGTCTTCTGCTGCTGTAGCCCATCCGCCTCAAGGTTTGACATGTTGTGCATTCAGAGATGCTCTTCTGCATTCTTCGGTTGTAACGAGTGGTTATTTGTGTTACTGTTGCCTTTCTATCAGCTGGAACCAGTCATTCTCCTCTGACCTCTGGCATCAACAAGGCATTTGTGCCCAAAGAACTGTCACTCACTGGATATTTTCTCTTTTTCGGACCATTCTCTGTAAACCCTAGAGATGGTTGTGCATGAAAATCCCAGTAGATCAGCAGCTTCTGAAATACTCAGACCAGTCCATCTGACACAAACAACCATGCCAAGTTCAAAGTCACTTAAATCACCTTTCTTCCTCATTCTGATGCTCGGTTTGAACTGCAGCAGATCGTCTTGACCATGTCTACATGCCTAAATGCATTGAGTGGCTGCCATGTTATTGGCTGATTAGAAATTTGCGTTAACAAGCAGTTGGACAGGTGTACCTAATAAAGTGGCCGGTGAGTGTAGGTTTAGTGTTCTGTTATAATGCTACTCGGTACAGTCTAATAAAATACACAACATAATAAAGTATCCTTGATGTTTCTCTCTTTTCTATAAAACCAAACTGGAAGTTAAGGATCATGATATCATTAGCATGGCAATACAGATCACGGGCCACGTCACTAGCTCAAAATAACTCTTTCTCTGGATTTTCACTTTCTTTGAAAAATTTTGGATATTGGAAGTACATAAGTCAACAAAATATATAATACTGTTCTAGTGTTTTTGGATATTTTATGAACTAATCTTACATCTTGTGACTTTAAACTCCTGAACCTCTTTTAAAAATAGGGCTGGAATTGATTCAGAGACATTTAAAGAAGCTGGAAGTTGGAATTCTGTTACCACGTGAGATGATTGGGAGTAAAAATGAATAAGCAATTTCTAAAATACTCAAAACGGGACGTCTGGAACCAGCCAGCAAGTCTGATAGATGTCCAACAATAGACTAGTCATTAAAAAGAGCGACTTTACATGTGTACTCTTTCATTCTTGTCCATTTGATCACTAGTCTATTTTTGGACTATTATTAGACGTCTATAAGATTTTCACTGACAGTCCCAATTTAGCTTTGTTTTACTCAAAATGTCTGTAATTAGATGTCCATCTTTTAAACAAAATAAATGCTTGCTGGGCAAAAACCATGCTATCTTCATAAACATTTTAATCACCTTTCTTACCCATTCTGATAATCAGTTTGAACGTCAGTACTTTGAACTCTTGACCACATCTTCATGCTTAGGTACATGAAACGCTGCATCTGACACCTGGAAAACGTTGCCTTTGAAGAAAGCATTCCATGCTAGGAAAGCATCAAGACACATCCGAATCCTAATGTGGCTTTACTTCCTGTCTCCTGAGATGCCTTCCTCTGATCTATTTCTGAGAGCAGCATGGATGTATCTATTGCAGCCTTTGATATCCCACAATTCTGTGCATTCCATTCCTGACAGCTAAAAAAAACAAAGATGGCATCTGAAACCTGCACTTGGTGGTTATTTTGTGTGTAAATGTGCATTTGCTAGCAACTTTTCCCACTTTTCATGTCATTTCCTCAGAGAGATTTAGTGTCTCGAGAGCTCAAATGCACTGCAAGTTAAGAAAACACATGTTCAAACAGTTTGACTTCATATGCATGCAAATTTTACAACACATGTAAATACAGAACCATGCTGCAAATAACATAGGCTAGCCTGCTACTTCCTGTTTATAAACAGCAGTGTTGTCAGAGAGATATACACCATTTATTTTAACATCATGGTCATATGGTTTCTTGTTGTTTCTATATTTTCATCCCTAACAATAATTAATACAAACAACAACAAAAAAACCTTCCTTACTCAAAAGCAAGCAGCCGGCTTCTGACACATTTCTGTTGTGGTCTGGGCTATTTGCATACGTTGTGGGAATTTGTGTGCGTGTGTGTTGTCAAATTGATGAAGATGTTTTCTTAATTCATTAGAGTTTTTATACTCGCATGCGTTTTCTTAAATTGCAGCGCGTTTAAGCTCTCTCAGCCACCATAGCATTTTATTAATTGTATATTTGCTCATTTATAACTTAAAGGGTCATGAAACACCAAAACACATTTTGTTTGAGCTGTTGACAGTCATATATGTGTCCCACGCTGCTATAAACACTATTAAGACGCATATATTGCACTAAAAAGTGAAAATTGGTTGTTTTTGCGTTATTTTGAGCAAATTCGTTCTTCCGTTTGAAACGAATTTTTGAAGCTACGTCACGGCCATGAGATACTTGCGTGTAAATCCAGTGTTGAGACTGGATGTCTGTACCTGTGAGTGCATCGTGACGTCTCTGAGTGTGCGGCATTAATTCATGAGAAAGACTTTGTTCAAACCAATCAGCGCGCTCTATTGTGTATGCGGTGCAACTTCATTAATATGCATGATAGCTCCGGAGACTGTTTACCTGTTTACAGTGTTCAGACGGCAGAGAGACGCCACGCTGTGTTGCTAAAACAAGTGAAAGAACTAGAATTTGGAGACACGGGTCGTCGGTGTTGCATTTATTAGTGTGCTGCAACGAAGATTTTGTTTTCATTTTTCCTCTATGAGAGAGCTGCTGGAATCACGTGTGGATTACAGTGCATGCGACACGCGACAATGCGTTTGTAAGGAACATTTTTTTACTCGAGAGCTTTGCGCATCTGGAAATGATGAAATCCGGATTTGCCGCTCATCTCCTTTTAAAAAAAAGACATGCTGCGTCCCAATTCGCATACTTATACTACGACCTAAAAGTATGTACTTTTTTTGTGGAGGAAAAATATATACTTTTGAGTGAGTAACAGAAAAGTATGCAAACTTTGGGACATACTACTTCCTCGTTACACAGATCGTTGTGTTGCTTAGTTAAGAGCCCTGTCAATCATCCACATTTCTGTCGTATTTAATTTCCTACTTTATTGGAGAAGCAGCAGCAGGATAATCTCCCATTCACGGGTCTCTCATGCAGAGAAATCTCCTCAGGTGTTTGGCTAATTCTGAATTCAGACGGTAATGTCCAAACACGTCTTTATATACGTTCAGTATTGTTGTTGCAGATGAAATATAACACAGACAACACCATTTAAATATTCTCCAGTGGGCTAGATATTAATTAACAGTCATACAAACATCTTTACCGAAGCCTCTCTGCTTGACCGTTGGTCTCGCGCGTCCATCGTGTTTGTAGTTTGTTTACACTTTTCACCCGCGTTTTGTCGTTCTAATCGAATTCACGTCCAACGCGCAATGTACTGTGGGTAATATCAGCGGTTAGAGCATGGACGCTTCTACACTTAACATTTTGACCGGAAATAGTAAACCATCCGGGAGTTTTTGGCATTCTCTTTTCAACATACTACGATTTGGGACATACTAATTCTACTTTCACATACTATTTAGGACGGATAGTATGCGGATTGGGACGCAGCAACAGTTAAAGTGTGATTGTCTGTCTACAGATTTGCGGTGTGTGCAGTGCAGAACAACATTTCAGAGGTTTTACAATGTACTCAGCCAGTTAGTTTGTCCATTCACACATATTTTTATCATCACTTGATCTCTTATAACAAAATCACATGAATTTGTTCGGTAAAAGTTTCCATCGTAGTTTATGCGCATCTTTTCTTATTGAATAAAAAGTTTATCCAACTCCGCTATGCACATACATTTTTTATGCGCATTTTCAAAACTTATGCGCATCTTGCCATTTCCATCAACCGTTTTTTTCTGCTCATATCCAAAACGCGCATAAAAATAGGTGGATAAAATGTAGCTATTGCCTTTCATCACACGCAGTGCCCACATAAACTGAGGTAAAATCAGAAGCTCAAGATAATCTTTAAATAATACTTTTAAAAATGTGGACAGAGGTTTGTTAAATGCATATTTCTTTCCGTGGAGCAATCAATTTGAGGTAGCCTGCTGTTTTTATTTGATGGAGAAAAAAAAACATGACTGGAAAAAACTGCTTATGTCAGTTTAAAAGGATTCAGTCAGTGTTTTTGTTTTGTAACCTACATTTGTAATTTAAGTGTAAAATATCTAGGGATGGCCTATTATTATTATTATTATTATTATTATTATTATTATGCTGTTGAAAACACTGCAGGTGTCTGAAGATGTTCTGTTGTTAATATGTTCTGAATGCTGTTGTTCGCATGTTAAAATAAATCAGTATTTTAAAATGCAAAATTTAATGTATCAGACACAAAATAGACATGACAATTTTTTTTTTTTAATTAAATAATTATCTTATATTAATCTGACCAGTTAATGGTTAATATTCGGTTAACGAGTGGCGGTTGTCAGTTTGCAAAATTAACCAAAATGAGCATCTCTAGTCACAGATAGCTTATTTGGATATTATAGACATGTGACAAATATGTATGATTTGCTTTAATGTGATGTGCATTAAGGCAGTCTCTCAAGTGAACCCAGTAGGCACACAACATCATAAGACGTTATTATTAGATTAGATTTAGGTCATGACGTCAGGTGGCCAAAATTCAAGGTCTAGTCAGTGTCTAAGGACAATGTTTTTTTGGCGTCCAATAACCAAAATCCAACATCTGATAGATGTCTTCCTAAAGGTGTAACATGATTAGACGTTGATTATTAGTTGATTTTAGGTTGATTTTAGGTTTGACGTTGGACATTGATGTCAGCCTGACGTTGGGTTTTCAAAATCCAACGTCCCCATGACGTTGGGGTACAACATCAATATGATGTCATGTTGACGTCCTGTGTCTGCAGGGAAAATTGAACAAAGTTTTTAATGTGCCCTGTACAGTCAGCCTGTAATCCTTGTTGTTGTTTACTTTTCACAAGCAATTAATATTCCATTCATGTCTTAATGTTCTGGCTTTTAATCTTTCTCATATGGATTCAGCAGGGCTTATTTAAATCAATAAATGGCTGCAATTACGTGTGAGAGCCGATTCCAGTCGATTCGCTCTCTCCCCTCTGGGCAATATTTTATACAACATTCACTCATTTAGTTTCATTGTCTACAGAAAAAAGCAGTGCTTTTCCATCACATTAAATGGCATTTTCATCCCAT
>CAIGQS010000569.1:0-7500 GCA_903798195.1 Danio kyathit | reverse complement strand
ATTTAGTTTGCTTTGCTTGGTTTAGTTTAGTTTTTTGTTTAGTTTGCTTTGCTGTTTGTTTAGTTTTTACTTTGCTTTTTGTTTAGTTTGCTTTGCTTTTTATTTAGTTTGCTTTGCTTGGTTTAGTTTAGTTTTTTGTTTAGTTTGCTTTGCCATTTGTTTAGTTTTCACTTTGCTTTTTGTTTAGTTTAGTTTTGTTTTTGTTTAGTTTGCTTTGCTTTTTATTTAGTTTGCTTTGCTTGGTTTAGTTTAGTTTTTTGTTTAGTTTGCTTTGCTGTTTGTTTAGTTTTCACTTTGCTTTTTGTTTAGTTTAGTTTTGTTTTTTGTTTAGTTTGCTTTGCTTTTTGTTTAGTTTTTTGTTTAGTTTGCTTTGCCGTTTGTTTAGTTTTCACTTTGCTTTTTGTTTAGTTTAGTTTTGTTTTTTGTTTAGTTTGCTTTGCTTTTTATTTAGTTTGCTTTGCTTGGTTTAGTTTAGTTTTTTGTTTAGTTTGCTTTGCTGTTTGTTTAGTTTTCACTTTGCTTTTTGTTTAGTTTAGTTTTGTTTTTTGTTTAGTTTGCTTTGCTTTTTGTTTAGTTTAGTTTTTTGTTTAGTTTGCTTTGCTGTTTGTTTAGTTTTCACTTTGCTTTTTGTTTAGTTTTTTGTTTAGTTTGCTTTGCTTTTTGTTTAGTTTAGTTTGCTTTGCTGTTTGTTTAGTTTTCACTTTGCTTTTTGTTTAGTTTAGTTTTGTTTTTTGTTTAGTTTGCTTTGCTTTTTGTTTAGTTTTTGTTTAGTTTGCTTTGCCGTTTGTTTAGTTTTCACTTTGCTTTTTGTTTAGTTTAGTTTTGTTTTTAGTTTAGTTTGCTTTGCTTTTTGTTTAGTTTTTTGTTTAGTTTGCTTTGCCGTTTGTTTAGTTTTCACTTTGCTTTTTGTTTAGTTTAGTTTTGTTTTTTGTTTAGTTTGCTTTGCTTTTTGTTTAGTTTTTTGTTTAGTTTGCTTTGCTTTTTATTTAGTTTGCTTTGCTTGGTTTAGTTTAGTTTTTTGTTTAGTTTGCTTTGCTGTTTGTTTAGTTTTCACTTTGCTTTTTGTTTAGTTTAGTTTTGTTTTTTGTTTAGTTTGCTTTGCTTTTTGTTTAGTTTAGTTTTTTGTTTAGTTTGCTTTGCTGTTTGTTTAGTTTTGCTTTGTTTAGTTTTGTTTTGCTTTTTGTTTAGTTTCACTTTGCCCTTTGTTTAGTTTTTGCTTTGCTCGGTTTAGTTTTTGCTTTGCTTTGTGTTTAAGTTTGCTTTTGTTTAGTTATGCTTTGCTTTTTGTTTGTTTTTCATTTGTTTTCTGTTTAGTTTTTGCTTTGTTGTTTAGGTTTGCTTTTTGTTTAGTTATGCTTTGCTTTGTGTTTTTTTTTTCTCTTTACTTAGTTTTGTTTTTTGTTTAGTTTGCTTTGCTGTTTGTTTAGTTTTGCTTTGTTTGGTTGAGTTTTGCTTTTTGTTTAGTTTGACTTTGCCCTTTGTTTAGTTTTTGCTTTGCATTTAGTTTTGCTTTTGTTTAGTTTTGCTTTGCTTTTTGTTTATTTTCCATTTGTTTTGTGTTTAGGTTTGCTTTGTGTTAAGTTTTTGCTTTACTTAGTTTTGTTTTTTGTTTAGTTTGCTTTGCTGTTTGTTTAGTTTTCACTTTGCTTTTTGTTTAGTTTTGTTTTGTTTTTTGTTTAGTTTGCTTTGCTTTTTATTTAGTTTGCTTTGCTTGGTTTAGTTTAGTTTTTTGTTTAGTTTGCTTTGCTGTTTGTTTAGTTTTCACTTTGCTTTTTGTTTAGTTTTTTGTTTAGTTTGCTTTGCTTTTTGTTTAGTTTTCACTTTGCTTTTTGTTTAGTTTAGTTTTGTTTTTTGTTTAGTTTGCTTTGCTTTTGTTTAGTTTTTTGTTTAGTTTGCTTTGCCGTTTGTTTAGTTTTCACTTTGCTTTTTGTTTAGTTTAGTTTTGTTTTTTGTTTAGTTTGCTTTGCTTTTTATTTAGTTTGCTTTGCTTGGTTTAGTTTAGTTTTTTGTTTAGTTTGCTTTGCTGTTTGTTTAGTTTTCACTTTGCTTTTTGTTTAGTTTAGTTTTGTTTTTTGTTTAGTTTGCTTTGCTTTTTGTTTAGTTTAGTTTTTTGTTTAGTTTGCTTTGCTGTTTGTTTAGTTTTGCTTTGTTTAGTTTTGTTTTGCTTTTTGTTTAGTTTCACTTTGCCCTTTGTTTAGTTTTTGCTTTGCTTGGTTTAGTTTTTGCTTTGCTTTGTGTTTAAGTTTGCTTTTGTTTAGTTATGCTTTGCTTTTTGTTTGTTTTTCATTTGTTTTCTGTTTAGTTTTTGCTTTGTTGTTTAGGTTTGCTTTTTGTTTAGTTATGCTTTGCTTTGTGTTTAGTTTTTGCTTTACTTAGTTTTGTTTTTTGTTTAGTTTGCTTTGCTGTTTGTTTAGTTTGCTTTGCTGTTTGTTTAGTTTTGCTTTGTTTGGTTGAGTTTTGCTTTTTGTTTAGTTTGACTTTGCCCTTTGTTTAGTTTTTGCTTTGCATTTAGTTTTGCTTTTGTTTAGTTATGCTTTGCTTTTTGTTTATTTTCCATTTGTTTTCTGTTTAGGTTTGCTTTGTGTTTAGTTTTTGCTTTACTTAGTTTTGTTTTTTGTTTAGTTTGCTTTGCTGTTTGTTTAGTTTTGCTTTGCTTTGTTTGGTTGAGTTTTGCTTTTTGTTTAGTTTGACTTTGCCCTTTGTTTAGTTTTTGCTTTGCATTTAGTTTTTGCTTTGCGTTTAGGTTTGCTTTTGTTTAGTTATGCTTTGCTTTTTGTTTATTTTCCATTTGTTTTCTGTTTAGGTTTGCTTTGTGTTTAGTTTTGGCTTTGCTTTCTGTTTGGTTTTTGCTTTGTTTTTGTTTAGTTTTGCTTTGCGAGCATGTAACAAGGGCGTAGATATGCTCTTGACATTGATGGGGACATACATCCCTAGAGTGCATGCATTGAACAGCACAAATTATGTTTCATGCTTTTAAAAACATGAATAATCTACATAAAAATATAAAATAAACACTTAATACAAATAACAATCCCGTCCCATGCTGCAAAAGTCAACTTGCATGATTTTACTGCCGTCTCGCTTTGAAGAGGTATGAATGTAGAAAAATTTAGAGAGGTGTGTGACGCAATTTAACTGTTTTATCCTGATTATCCTATTGTTTTTCATAATCCTGGAGGCCAAAATTGAAACCGAATTTTGATTGAGTGCACAGTCTTGGTTAATAGTATTACGGTGAACTTTTAGCGAACTTGACTTGGTGCACATGTAGGTAAAGAGCTGCCGGAGAATTACTTTATTTTGAATTATTTAATTGATTAAATTACTGGTAGGGATATTTCAGTAATTGGTGAATATGGGTGGGGACACGTCCCCTCCATCCATACCAATTCTACACCCTTGGCGTGTAAGCATGCTTCTTGTTTTGATTTCTGATACGATGAAGATTAATCTATTATTTTGGACACCACCGACATTCACTGTATGAATAAAATTATATGTTTTTTTTTTTTTATCATCTGCAAAATAAAACATAAAATGGTCCCACATGAAATTCCATACTGTAAACAACATAAGCGTCTATAGACTAAATATATTCATGTCTGGGTTTACTGACAAGGTCATTCAGGTTTAAAAGATTTTGAATATTCAAACAATTCTCCAGTTGCAGACAGTGGATTCTCCTTTCAATCTGAATGATCATCAGGCGTCTGAGAGGAAATCAGGTCGCCAAACTCTGACTAAGCTCTCCTCCAAGCGCCGCATGCTAAAAGGACACCCATCACTAAGTAACATGAGATGCGAGCTGCATTAGCGAGCAGTGCAAGCTTTCCACTCAGTCCATCTGAGCACACGTCCTTCCCCTCTGCTTCGTTTGCACACTAGCATGACAGAGTGCTGGATTACGAACATTTACACTTCCTCTGATGAACAACGGCTGTCTGCGATCAAACCCCTGAGCAACAGACACCAGCGCTTATTTAGCAAGACACTACACATATCCGTAGACGGCCTGCAGCCCCCTTACAATGAATCATAATTAATTTCACACATGCTAAACAACTAATGAGCACCAGTGCCTGCAGCCTGGTGTTTCGAATTCCCAGAGGCTCTCGCTCTATACTGTGCCGAACCTTTGATGCTTGTGCTATGATTGCAAAACTGACTGAATAAATGTGTTTTGATATGTATAAAAGAGCATTTTTGGAAAACAAAAATATAAATATTCTACAATCTTAACCTGTTTTCTGAATTATGTTCCTGTAAAACTTTGTGTTGTTATTATAATATAATATAACATAATATAATATAATATAATATAATATAATATAATATAATATAATATAATATAATATAATATATTTTCAAATAAATTGTCACTATTGTAAATAAATAATATCTATATTGCACTAATAATATAGCCGCCATACAAAAACAGAGTGAATAATAAAAGTCTGAACTGAATATGTCGAAAATATTGTTTATTTTTTGTAATTTATGTATGCATTTAGCTAGATTATTAAATAGCTAATGAGAATACATTATGAAGTTAAGTTAAATATTAAATTTTACCATTTAAAAAATGTTTGGGGTCCGGAAAAATGTATTCAAGAAAGATAAAATTTTCAAATATACTGTAGATAATATATATACACAAACATACATATATACATATCTATATCTATATATATATTCAATTCAATTCAATTCATCTTTATTTGTATAGCGCTTATACAATGTAGATTGTGTCAAAGCAGCTTCACATGGAAGATTATAGTGAATTAAAACAAAGTCAGTTCAGTTTTCAGAGATTAAGTTCAGTTCAGTTTAGCTCAGTTCAGTGTGGGTTAATAATCACTACTGAGAGTCCAAACACTGAAGAGCAAATCCATCGATGCGCAGCTCTACAGATCCCGAACCATGCAAGCCAGTGGCGACAGCGGCGAGGAAAAAACTTCACCAATTGGCGAAAGCGAAGATTTAAAAAAAACCTCGAGAGAAACCAGGCTCAGTTGGGCACGACCATTTCCCCTATGGCCAAACGTCTTGTGCAGAGCTGCAGTGGACCTCAGCGAAGACTCGTCTGTCCTTGGAGCATCACAGGAGTTAGTCTCATGTTCTCACTCCACGATGACCACCACAGCAGCTGCTCAGGATATGGCCTGGTCCAGAAAACCTTGGGATCATCTCGTCGCTGGTTTCGGATCGCGTTAGTGGCACTGCGTAGTCTGAGGGCCTCAAGATGAGTACCCCCAGGTGGAAATAGAGAATAAAGAGAATAATTAGTGTAGCTGCTGTTCATAGTGTATATAAACGAGAAGCAAAATCATGTGTGGGGCACATCATGCGTCATACCGCTATGTACTGCACTGAGTGTATGCTTTGCTAAAAAGATAGGTCTTTAATCTAGTTTTGAAGAGCGAGAGTGTGTCTGAGCCTCGGACATTATCAGGAAGGCTATTCCAGAGTTTAGGGGCCATAAATGAGAAGGCTCGACCTCCTTTAATCGACATTGATATTCTAGGTACTACCAGAAGCCCTGAGTTTTGAGATCGTAAAGAGCGGGTTGGGTTGTAGCAAGACAGGAGGTTGGTTAGATAAACAGGAGCTAGATTATTTAAAGCTTTATAGGTAAGGAGTAATATTTTAAATTCAATACGAAACTTAACAGGCAGCCAGTGTAAGGAGGATAAAATTGGGGTGATATGATCATATTTTCTAGAACTGGTAAGAACTCTGGCAGCTGCATTTTGCACTAGCTGGAGTTTGTTAATAGAGGATGCTGGGCAGCCAGCAAACAGAGCATTACAGTAATCCTGCCTAGAAGTCATGAAAGCATGAACTAGCTTTTCTGCATCTGATATAGAAAGCATACTTCGCAATTTAGCAATATTTCTCAGATGAAAAAAAGCAGTTTTTGTGACATGGGATATATGATTTTTGAAAGTTAAATTGCTGTCTAATATGACACCCAGATCTTTTATAGTAGAGCTAACGCTAACTTTGTATCCCTCTAGTTGCAGGTCGAGTTGTGAGATCTGCTGTGTACAGGATTTAGGCCCAATAAGTAATAATTATGTTTTGTCTGAGTTTAAGAGAAGAAAATTGTTGGTCATCCAGTCTTTAACATCTTTGATACACTCGGTTAGCTTAGACAGTTCAGACATCTCATTAGGTTTAGTTGAAATGTATAATTGAGTATAGTCTCCATAGCAGTGAAAGCTGATCCCATGTTTTCTAATAATGTCCCCCAGGGGAAGCATGTATATTGTAAACCGCAAGGGGCCTAAAACTGACCCTTGAGGGACCCCGTACTTTACTGGCCTGACTTGTGAAAGCTGTCCATTAATATTCACAAATTGGTAACGGTTAGCTAAGTATGACCTAAACCATTCAAGAGCCTGTTTTTGGACACCTGTAGAATTTAAACAGTCTATGAGAATATTGTGGTCAATGGTGTCAAATGCGGCGCTAAGGTCTATCTATCTCTATCTCACATGAGTAGCAGTGCGATATAACTGTATATCGGCACTGGTGGGAGGCATGCATTGCCTAAGTGTCCCACCAGTGATGATATACAGCCATACCGTACTGCTACGAGTGTGATATTGCGTTTATACAATAGTTTGATGGCATAATTGTGTATATAAAAACAAACTCACACGGAGAGTCTAAAAACCCTTTTGTATGAGGAACTACTTTCTTCTGCCATTAATTCACATCTGCAGCTGATGTCAGAACAGCAGAAACCGTTGCTACTTCACAAATGTCACTTTAGAGCTAGTATATGAATGATTCACTAGCGTAATGTCTAAAGTGATGACAAAAGTGATTTTGCTGACATTTTAAGATTATAAGGCTGAACGGCATGAAATTCCATCAGTCTAGAGACATTTCCCAGTATTTCTCTGTTGCAATCAGAAGATCACAACAATTAACCCCGAAAAAGCCAAAGCCAAGCAAACACTTCCAGATTACTGTTGTGTTTACGATAAGGAAAAAACTGTAAACACATGGGGGCATTTCTTCTTTCTTTCTTTTTACTGAACTAGTCTGCAGTAATGAAAACAGGAGACTCATTAGAAACAAACAGATGGCAAACCAAAAAGTAACTCAGGGTTATACAAAGAGTGACCAACACAAAATACATACATTCCTGATATGCGAGTCCCATCTCACACTCAATACACCACAATCACTATGGTATAAATACAGCACTACAACATACAAAAGACAGAGATCGACTCAGAAAGTCACTTATCAGTTTAATAATGATTTGATCAGCTGTAGTCTTTTACAATGATTTTTTTTCTCCTCTATGGGCTTATTATGCAGTCTCAGTCACCATCTTGTGGATGTACAATGTCAACCGTCTTTTCTCTGCTACAAAACAACTCCATTCTCACCTTAAAAAGCCTCAAAAGTACACAATGTTGTCCAACAGCTGCAATTTGTCAAACTGTAGTCCTCTGCATGCCAGTCATGTAAGTTTTTATTGTA
>CAIGQS010000568.1:20000-22201 GCA_903798195.1 Danio kyathit | reverse complement strand
GAGCCCCAGCTGGGTCAGTTGCCATTTGTGTGTGGAGTTTGCATGTTCTCCCTGTGTTGGCGTGGGTTTTCTTCAGGTGCTCCGGTTTCACCCACAGTCCAAACACATGCGCTATAGGGGAATTGGGTAAGCAAAATTGTCCGTAGTTTATGTGTGTGTGAATGGGAGTGTATGGGTATTTCCCAGTGCTGGGTTGCGGCTGGAAGGACATTGGCTGCGTAAAACATATGCTGGATGAGTTGGCGGTTCATTCCGCTGTGGCAACCCCTCATTAATAAAGGGACTAAGCCGAAAAGAAAATGAACGAATGAATGAATTGCTTTATAGAAATAAGTGTATGATAAAAATAAAATAAAATAAAATAAAATAAAATAAAATAAAATAAAAAATAATAAAATAAAATAAAATAAAATAAAAAATAATAAAGTGTGTGATAAATTTAAATGTAAATTTTAACTTTGTTGCTGTAAAAATTGTAAATAATAATAAAATAAAAATCTTTAATGCTCAAAAACAAAATTTAACAACGTGAACAAATTCTAACCGAACATTAATTTAAACAAAAAAAATTAACCACAAGATTTCTGCTTGTAATTAATTCCCGCTAATTGCATGTTATACAAGGCATCCTTTATAATCATGTGGACAGATAACAGCACACGTTCCCATGCGTTCAGACACAGTGTGTGTAAGTGTGTAACAGTGTCTGGGAATGTCTGATTGATTCACAACAATATGCATCAAGGCCGATGATGTCACGCATGTTTGATTGACAGCTCAAGCCCCGCCCCCTCTACATTCCACAGTCCTTGAACCCGAGGACAGAACAAAAGCAGCTCCAGCATCTCCACAATAACACAAGCAGCACAAATAACGGGATCTCAGGCTTAAGAAACATCCCCCATCACTTACACACACAAAGAGCTTCTGTGTGGTGCTGGATCTTCATATACTGATACACACACGCACACACACACACACAAACACTTTAATAAGGTTTATTAATCACAACTGGTTACAGTTAACTAATAACCTCCTGAGATGGTAATGACTAAATGTAATGATTTGGCTTCAGAAGATGGAAAAGCATGCATATTTAGATTTTTGATTTTAAGTTATATATTAATTGCGTTGATTATAGTATAAAAACGGGTCAAAACAACATTATATGTGTGTTTGAAGTTCATCAAAGCATGCTATTGCAAAATCAAATAAAATGAAAAAGTAAAAACAAAATAATATTAGAAAAAAGAAAAATTATATGAAAAAAATAACATAAATAAATACATTTAAAAATTAATAAATAAATAAATAAATAAAATACTTTATGGGAGTAAGTATGTGATGCAATCTAGTATAAACAAGCTCAGGGTTAATTGTAAAATATTCTTTTTTTTTAAAGAAAAGAAAAGAAAAGAAAAGAAAAAGAAAAGCAGTAAAATAAAAATTTATTAAAAATAAAATAAAATGCTTTATGGGTGTATGTAATAAAAATCTAATTTAAACAAGCTCAGGGTTAATTGTAATTTAATTACATATAAGTTAAATTATAAAGTAAAGTAAAGTAAAGTAAAGTAAAGTAAAGTAAAGTAAAGTAAAGTAAAGTAAAGTAAAGTAAAGTAAAGTAAAGTAAAGTAAAGTAAAGTAAAGTAAAATAAAATAAAATAAAATAAAATAAAATAAAATAAAATAAAATAAAATTAAATTAAATTAAATTAAATTAAATTAAATTAAAATAAAATAAAATAAAATAAAATAAAATAAAATAAAATAAAATAAAATAAAATTAAATTAAAAATTAAATTAAAAATTAAATTAAATATAAAATACTATTAAATTAAATTAAATTAAATTAAATTAAATTAAATTAAATTAAATTAAATTAAAAGGCTTCATGGGAGTTAGTATGTGATAAAAAAAAATCTTATATAAACTAGCTCAGTTAATTGTAAATACAATTTTTTAAATTAGAAAATAAAATTATTAAATAAAAATTAAATTAGCTAGGAAATATATTCTGAGACCAATAATGTAAGAGTGTAGACTTCATTTCATTTTTATCATTCATTTCCCCCCATTTCCAAGTTCATTTGACAAGTGTGAGTGCTCCGAATCGGGCCCAGACGTGGTTCACTTGGCTGGCCCTGGTTATATTAGGTGTGCCAGAGCGCGGTTCGGTTGGGCTTTGGCGCGGTACGCTT
>CAIGQS010000568.1:5000-17500 GCA_903798195.1 Danio kyathit | reverse complement strand
TGTTATTATTATTATTATTATTATTATTATTATTATATGTATAATAGTGAATCAATCATTTAATAATTTATGTATTTATTTATTTATTTATTTATTTATTTATTTATTATTTGACTATTATATGACACACTAAAGACAAAATTATACTTTCCCAAATGATACTTGATATACATTTAATAATAGTGTGGATTTTTAGGCAACTCAATAAGTAATTTAGTCTCTAAAATATCACACACACATGGACACACACACACACAGGTCTGTCAGCAGAGGTCTCTGTCTGCGCATCAGCAAACAGCAGCATGAAGGACGCTCATAAAAACCAGCAAAACAAGAGTCCAAACACTGACCTGAGATCAGCACAAACCAACACACACACACACACACACACACACACACACACACACACTGCACCGCTGACAGAAAACTGCTACACTACAGGAGATAATGTCTGCAAGTATAGCCGACATTAAAACACTGAAAATATTGTATGTGCCGTTGTGGGAGAAACAGATTCAGTGATTAGTACTACCGTGTGGTGTTTCGAACACTTCGAAACAGTAGATACGTTTCCACCCACTTATTTTTATGTGCATTTTGGTTGACGGAAACGCCAAGCTGCACATAAGTTTTGAGAATGCACATAAAAAACATATAACTGAGTAGGATAAATCTTTTATTCGATAAGAAAAGATGCGCATAAACTGGAAACACTTTTACCGTACAAATTCCAGTATGCGTATTAAAAAAAAAGTCATGTGATTTTATTATAAGAGATCATGTGATGGTAAAAATGTGTGTGAATGGACAAACCAGCAGGCTGAGCACACTGTAGAACATCTGAAATATTGATTTGGTCACGCCGTAATCATTTCAGTATTAGCGTTATTATATTATTAATTACCTCCAGAATAGTCAAGAGCGTCTGTGCCCGCGTCTGACGCCTTCAAACACCACCGCGCATTCATTGCATGTTCGCATAGTCATCTGAGGCGCAAGTCATTTAGTAAATAAAGAGATAAGTCTTTAATCTAGTTTTGAACTGCGAGAGTGTGTCTGAACCTCAGACATTAACAGGAAGGCTATTCTAGAGTTTAGGAGCCATAAATGACATAAATACCTCATTACTTCAACTTAACTAGAGTAAGTTCACAGTACTTGTATAGATTAGTTTTTTACCTCGAATGGTTTGTAGCAATCGGTTTCCTCAAACAGTTTGAGTTGCCTTAACTTAATGGGTTTTACAGTACTCAGTTGGTTTGAGTTCTCTTCATTTATTGTTTTACTGTGCTCAAATTGCTTCGTTTACTCAAATGGATTAAGTTCACAGTACTCATTACGATTAAATTTTGGACTTAAATGGTTTGTTGCTATTGGTTTCCTCAAATGGTTTGAGTTGCCTTTACTTATTGGGTTTTGCAGTGTAGTTTTGTGGAGATCAATTCATCTGTGCATGCCATTTAAGAAGAAAATAGTTAGCCCTTGTAATCTAAAAATGAAATCTGAAAATGCACTTCCTGTTTGTTTTCAGCTAAATTCTCAGATTAGGTCTGTCTGAGGTATTGAGCGTGGCTAACATACTTAACCAGGGTTTGGCAAGAGTTATTACAACCTAACAGACTCCTCCTCCTCCTCACCATTTCTGTTTGTTGACCAAACTGACAGTGTAAGGGGGTGTGGTTAAGTATGTTAGCCACACCCAATACCTCAGACAGACCTAATCTGAGAATTTAGCTGAAAACAAACAGGAAGTGCATTTTCAGATTTCATTTTTAGATTACAAGGGCTAACTATTTTTTTCTTAAATGGCATGCACAGATGAATTGATCTCCACAAAACTACACTGCAAAACCCAATAAGTTAAGGCAACTCAAACCATTTGAGGAAACCGATTGCTACAAACCATTCGAGGTAAAAAAAACGAATCTATACAAGTACTGTAAATTTACTCCATTTAAGTTGAAGTAATGAGGTATTTAAGTCATTTACGGCTCCTAAACTCTAGAATAGCCTTCCTGATAATGTCCGAGGTTCAGACACACTCTCGCAGTTCAAAACTAGATTAAAGACTTATCTCTTTAGTAAAGCATACACTCAGTGCATCACCCAGCGTTATGATGCATGAATGTGCTCCACACATCTCGTATATATACACTATAAACAGCAGCTACGCTAATTATTCTCTTTATTCTCTATTTCCACCTGGGGATACTCATCCCGAGACCTCCAGAGACTGTGCAGCGCCACTGATGCAATCCAAGACCAGCGACAAGATGATCCCAAGGTTTTCATAATCCTGGACCAGGCCGTATCCTGAGCAGCTGCTATGGTGGTCTTGGAGGAGTGGAGAGCATGAGACTGATTCCTGTGACGCTCCAGGGACAGACGAGTCTTCGCGGATGTCCAGCGTTCTCCAGCCTTCAGCGCCTAGACTGCAGCTTTGCACAAGACGTTTGGCCATAGGAGAAATGGTCGTGCCCAACTGAGCCTGGTTTCTCTCGAGGTTTTTTAAATCTTCACTTTCGCCAATTGGTGAAGTTTTTTCTTCGCCGCTGTCGCCACTGGCTTGCATGGTTTGGGACCCGTAGAGCTGCGCATTGATGGAATTGCTCTTCAGTGTTTGGACTGGTATTGAATATTAAACCACACTGAACTGAAATAAACTGAACTGAACTTAAACTCTGAAAACCGAACTGACACTGTTTCAGTTTACTATAATATTCTATGTGAAGCTGCTTTGACACAATCTACATTGTAAAAGCGCTATACTGTACAAATAAAGATAAATTGAATTGAAGTGAATTCAGTAAGTGTTGATTGAGCATTAATGATGAACACCTGCTGATAACAAGCAAAATTACTGAAGAGAAACAGAAAACTACAGCTGACTTTAGTCACAGCCTTAAAAGAAAAAAAACACATAGAATTTCTCAACATTTCAGCAGAGGATCCTTAAACAAGGTGTACATTATTAAAGCTCAATCAACACACTTCAAAACTCTTTTCAAATGAGTAAAATTAACCTTCAGTAAAATTTGAGTTAACTACACTCATTTCATTTGATAAATTTGACTGGTTTTACAGTGTAACAATGCGAGCTAAGTAAATCAAAATGGTTAGTTTTGATTTCATGTGTCCTGTGCTGTTTTGTGAGTAATCTCATCACACTGGCTGAAGAGCGGCGGCAGGCAGGAGCATATAAACAGACACAATGGCGCACCGTGATTTGATTTGAAGAGCGTGTCCAAAAATACGTGTCAATCTCTCCTGGAAAGTGGCCAAATGAAACCAGATTGAATTAGTCATTGAGGAGTATGCGGAGCTGCTCTGAAAAAGCCTGACTGATGACTGAGAGACTTCAGCATTGATGAAGAGGATCTACAGATGAAGATCTTCATTACTGAAGGCCGAGCAGGAGTTTGTTGAGCTGCAGTATTTCTTAAAGGTCCCATGAAATTAATAAAGTTTTTAGATGTTATTAACAGTATTGTTAGTTTTTAAGATTAGATTAGTTATAAGTATAATTATATAATACATATAATTAAATATATAATATAATATAATATAATATAAAATAATATAATATAATATAATATAATATAATATAATATAAAATAATATAATATAATTAAATATATATTAATATAATATAATATAATATAATATAATATAATATAATATAATATAAAATAATATAATATAATTAAATATATAATAATATAATATAATATAATATAATATAATATAATATAATTAAATATATATTAATATAATATAATATAATATAATATAATATAATATAATATAATATAATATAAAATAATATAATATAATTAAATATATATTAATATAATATAATATAATATAATATAATATAATATAATATAATATAATATAATATAAAATAATATAATATAATTAAATATATAATAATATAATATAATATAATATAATATAATATAATATAATATAATATAATATAATATAATTAAATATATATTAATATAATATAATATAATATAATATAATATAAAATAATATAATATAATATAATATAATATAATATAATATAATATAATATAATATAATATAAAATAATATAATATAATTAAATATATATTAATATAATATAATATAATATAATATAATATAATATAATATAATATAATATAATTAAATATATATTAATATAATATAATATAATATAATTAAATATAATATAATATAATATAATATAATATAATATAATATAATATAAAATAATATAATATAATTAAATATATAATAATATAATATAATATAATATAATATAATATAATTAAATATATATTAATATAATATAATATAATATAATATAATATAATATAAAATAATATAATATAATTAAATATATAATAATATAATATAATATAATATAATATAATATAATATAATTAAATATATATTAATATAATATAATATAATATAATATAATATAATATAATATAATATAATATAATATAAAATAATATAATATAATTAAATATATATTAATATAATATAATATAATATAATATAATATAATATAATATAATATAAAATAATATAATATAATTAAATATATAATAATATAATATAATATAATATAATATAATATAATATAATATAATTAAATATATATTAATATAATATAATATAATATAATATAATATAATATAAAATAATATAATATAATATAATATAATATAATATAATATAATATAATATAAAATAATATAATATAATTAAATATATATTAATATAATATAATATAATATAATATAATATAATATAATATAATATAATATAATATAATATAATTAAATATATATTAATATAATATAATATAATATAATTAAATATAATATAATATAATATAATATAATATAATATAATATAATATAATTAAATATATATTAATATAATATAATATAATATAATATAATATAATATAAAATAATATAATATAATATAATATAATATAAAATAATATAATATAATTAAATATATATTAATATAATATAATATAATATAATATAATATAATATAATATAATATAATATAATATAATATAAAATAATATAATATAATTAAATATATATTAATATAATATAATATAATATAATATAATATAATATAATATAATATAATTAAATATATATTAATATAATATAATATAATATAATATAATATAATATAAAATAATATAATATAATATAATATAATATAATATAATATAAAATAATATAATATAATATAATATATATAATATAATATAATATAATATAATATAATATAATATAAATAATATAATATAATTAAATATATAATAATATAATATAATATAATATAATATAATATAATATAATATAATATAATATAATATAATATAAAATAATATAATATAATATAATATAATATAATATAATATAATATAATATAATATAATATAATATAATATAATATAAAATAATATAATATAATTAAATATATAATAATATAATATAATATAATATAATATAATATAATATAATATAATATAATATAATATAATATAATATAATATAATATAATATAATATAATAATTAGTAATATGTAGGGCCAGACAGAATCTGGGTGCCGGAACAGATTTCAGAGGAGCCGAGTGTTTTGGCACAAATTAAGCCCTACTTCTGATATCGTACTACTTGTTGATCGCGAGTTAGCGACATCTACAGGAGAGGAGGAGGAGGTCGTTTGGCACAACTTGAATCGATACTTGAGATTGGACTTTCGATACACTATCGTAAAAGAAATGATCGCGATAGATGTATCAATATTTTTGCACAGCCCTAATAAATACAGTGCTCGAGCAATTCATAGATGGTTTATCCATTCATACGTGTGGCATTTCCGTGATTTGAGATCACATCTTAGTGAACCGTAAAGTTAGCGTTAACCACACATGGAGACTAAATTCAATTATATTCTAGCTCCAAGCTTCAAAGTTGCTTGAGTCCATGTTCTGTGTCCCACGCCATTTGAATCACATCCAAATTAGTTAGCCTAAATCTGAGGTAACAAACTAAATCGAAAGCCACGCTGCTTTATATGACTTTATATATCGGAAACATGCATTATTTTAAAACATTTGGAATGATTATTTTACTAATGGTATAGCATAGGGAAATTCTTAAGTTTGCAGTAACTGAAATGCCAATAGAACAACACTGGTCTGCAGAAGCGCTTCTCTAGCGTGTGTGTATTTGCTCCGCAAGCGATGTGTGCATGCAGAGTAGATTGATTTTTAGCATCTGATGATGCGATGCACTAAAGTAAACATTCGAAGCACAATGGTGTAATCGTTTACTCCAGGGAACAGCCAATGCTCATCACATCGGTGTTATCGTCAGTGGTGTAAAGTAACGAATTACAAATACTCAAATGACTGTAATTGAGTAGTTTTTCTCAGGAATTGTAATTTATTGAGTAGTTTTATAAATGTGGACTTTTACTTTTCCTTGAGTACATTTTAGGTGCAGTATCTGTACTTTTACTCCACTACTTTCCTTCAACCTGCAGTCACTACTTTATTTTTCTTGTCTATGGGGATTAGAAAAATCAGTCCTGAGATTCCTGTCCAATCAAATCGCACATACTGTACAAAGTAAATTGCATCATAATGAACTACCTCAAGACGTGTGCACTTTATAATTGCAGCAAACTGTTTGGAAGCATTAAAAGTGTCCATGAAGATGTTCAAAATCTTTTCGCGCATTGACCCAGAGACTGTTTAGATGCATGTCACTGATGAGAAGATGACGGATGTTTACTGTATGATGAACGAAATGGCCTTAAACACTCAGCAGGCACAGGACGTCAACATGACGTCAGATTGACGTTGAACCCTAACGCCATGGGGACTTTGCATTTTGTTTGGAAATGAAAATCGGGTTGACGTCAGAACTCAACGTCAGGCCAACATCAATATCCAATGTCCAACCTAAAACCAACCAAATATCAACGTCTAATGATGTTACAGCTTGACATTAAGTAAATGTTACCCCTATGACATCTATCAGACGTTGGATTTTGGTTACCGTACCAACGAATAAATGTCAGTATTTGACGTCGAATATGACGTTGGTTTAAGATGTTGGCTCGACGCTGGATTTTGGTCACTTTCTAACAACCTAAAATCAACCAAATATCAACGTCATTTGACGTCATTATTGGACATCAAAATAACGTTGTCCTTAGCTGCTGGCTTGACAATTAATTTTGGTCACCTGACATCACAACCTAAATCTAACCTAATATTAATGTCTCATGATGTTGTGTGCCTTCTGGGCAATAACTAAATGCACTACAGAATGTTACGTTTACACACACGTGTACAGATTACATGTAAACACATCAGCTTTGGACAGCTTAATACTCACTACTCTTGAGTTCTTTTAAAATGTCTACTTTTTACTCATACTTTCAGTAATATTTACAGCAGATACTTTTACTCTACCAGCACTACATTTTTAGGCAAGTAATGGTACTTTTACTTGAGTATGATTTTTCAGTACTCTTTCCACCACTGGTTATCGTACACGTCAAAGGGTTAAAAGTATGCTATTTTTTTTTTTCTTTTATTATTCAGCGATTCCTCTACCACTAGAAGGAAGCCCGTATACCACTAGTGGTACGTGTACCACAGTTTGAGAACCACTGTTTTAGAGAGTTATAAAACATTATTTGTGTTGTATTTTGAGCTGAAACTTCACACACACACACACACACACACACACTCGAGGCACATCAGAGATTTATTTTACATCTTGTAAAAAGGGCCATAACAGGTCTCCTTTAAATTGAGTTCACTTCCAGTTGTTTAATCAGGTTTTGGAGATAAAGATTATAGCTAAATTGTTCAATTAAGCTTAAAACAAGCCAAACTATAAGCTAACAGAGTAAAAACACAAGCCTTAACTGTTGCTTCAAAGCTTTAAAATATTCTCTGCATGTGTTTTATTTATTTTTTTGACATATTTATACATAAAGCAGGACAGAAAATGACTATCGTTGACTATAATTGCGGTCTTGTGGATGTTTTTTGACTGACGCCCACACACACACACACACACACACACAGATATTCTGATGTGACATTAATAAGCGCAGCTCAGCTTTGAGTGTCAGCCGCTGATCCTCCAGAAAATTGCAGTATTGATTGTGTGCAGTTTTGGCTGCTTTGCTATTTTTCCCCACAGGCCAGCGCTGCCTTTCTACAGATCCACACACAGGAGCCAGAGGACAACCAGAAAAACACAACAAGCAATCAACAACAGGATAACTAATGCACAAAACTCCACACTTACTGCAGATAGTTTCTAGGTTTCATTATAAGTAAGGTGGGCATAAATAATTTATTTTTTATCTAGATTAATCTCTGAATTAATCTAAATTAAAATAGCTCATTTGAATTTTGCCGAAGGCATTCAGAATATGTGTGCTACCCAAATAATAAGTCTTTGAGAACAGGTTTCTCAAGCCAGGTGACGCATTAGACCAGGCATCAACAAGGCATTTGCGCCCACAGAACTGCCGCTCACTGGATATTTTCTCTTTTTCAGACCATTCTCTGTAAACCCTAGAGATGGTTGTGCGTGAAAATCCCAGTAGATCAGCAGTTTATGAAATACTCAGACCAGCCAGCCTGGCACCAACAACCAAAGTCACATAAATCCCCTTTTCTGCCTCATTCTGATGCTCGCATTGAACTGCAGCAGATCGTCTTGACCATTTCTACATGCCTAAATGCATTGAGCTTTTGCCATGTGATTAGCTGATTAGAAATTTGCGTTAACGAGCAGTTAGACAGGTGTACCTAATAATGTGGCCGGTGAGTGTATATATATATATATATATATATATATACTTAAACCATTAGTAAAAGTTACAATAGTATCTCAGTGACTCTAAAATAGCACTGCCCTGCAGGAAATCACCAAGAAAGCAATAGGAAGAAATGTTGAGAGTCTCTTGAGCGGTAAAACTTTAGCTGTGTGTGTTTGTGAAGATCAGCAGAACGGCTGTGTTTTCAGAGTCATCAGATGTTTTTTCGTCCTCTGTTTACACAGATGCGTCTCCAGAGCAAACGCCAATGCGCCGAATGCATCAAACCGTCAACATTTCCCTCTCTGGCCGCTAAAACAACAGAGTCACCATCAGGAAATATGAGCTGCAAATGTGTGCCGTCAGCGACTGACTTGAGGAGAAATACGCTCTTCAGGAAATAAAGGGGAAAAGAGTGAAAAACGGATGAACGCCATCGGCAGAAAACGCTGAAGAACTGCTGACTGGAGGAAAAAAACTCCTCCGCATCGACTTTTTCCAATCACAAAACACTTCTGCACTTCTGAAAACTTTAAATATGGATAGAGCTCTGCCAAAATATCTCACAAATACACATCTGAGGTTTAATCAGCTGTTCAATCTCATTTTAAAGTTGTTAAGATGTTTAATTAAACTAAAAATAGGTCAAAAGTCATGCCAATGGAATCAAAACACAGACTTATATGTTGCTTTTAAATATGCTTCCCCTTTACATACGCAGGCACACAGTGGCTAAACAATGGCTAGAACAATAAAACAATAGAACGATAGATAGAAGGATAGGATAGAACAATAGATAGAAAGACAGATAGAACGATAGAACAATAGAACGATGGATAGAATGATAGAGCAACAGAACAATAGATAGAAGGACAGAAGGACAGAACGATAGATAGAACAACAGAACGATAGATAGAATGATAGATAGAACAATAAATAGAATGAGAGAACAATAGAACAATAGATAGAATGATAGATAAAGCGGTAGAACAATAGAACGATGGATAGAATTATAAATAAATAGAATGATAGATAGAACGATAGATAAAGCCATAGAACAATAGAACGATAGATAGAACGATAGATAGAAGGACAGAACGATAGAACGATAGATAGAAGGATAGAACGATAGAACAATAGAACGATAGATAGAAGGACAGAACGATAGAACAATAGAAAGATAGATAGAAGGATAGAACAACAGATAGAAGTATAGATAAAGCGATAGAACAATAGAACGATGAATAGAACGATAGAACGATAGATAGAAGGACAGAACGATAGAACAATAGAACAATAGATAGAAGGATAGAACAACAGATAGAAGGATAGAAGGATAGATAAAGCGATAGAACAATAGAACGATGAATAGAACAATAGAACGATAGATAGAAGGACAGAACGATAGAACAATAGAACGATAGATAGAAGGATAAAACAACAGATAGAAGGATAGAAGGATAGATAAAGCGATAGAACAATAGAACAATAAATAGAACGATAGAACAATAGAACGATAGATAGAAGGATAGAACAATAGAACAATAGAATGAACGATAGAACAATAGAACGATAGATAGAAGGATAGAACAATATAACAATAAATAGAACGATAGAACGATAGATAGAAGGATAGAACAATAGAACGATGGATAGAACGATAGATAAAGCGATAGAACAATAGAACGATGGATAGAACGATAGAACGATAGATAGAAGGACAGAACGATAGAACAATAGATAGAAGGATAGAACAACAGATAGAAGGATAGATAAAGCGATAGAACAATAGAATGCGATAGAACAATAGAACAATAAATAGAACGATAGAACAATAGAACGATAGATAGAAGGATAGAACAACCGATAGAAGGATAGAAGGATAGATAAAGCGATAGAACAATAGAACAATGAATAGAACGATAGAACAATAGAACGATAGATAGAAGGATAGAACAATAGAACGATGGATAGAACAATAGATAAAGCGATAGAACAATAGAACAATGGATAGAACGATAGAACGATAGATAGAAGGATAGAACGACAGATAGAAGGATAGAACGATAGATAAAACGATAGAACGATGGATAGAACGATAGAACAATAGAACGATGGATAGAACGATAGAACAATAGAACGATGGATAGAACGATAGATCAATAGAATGATAAATAGAAGGATAGAACAATAGATAGAAGAATAGAAGGGTAGATAGAAGGATAGAACAATAGAACGATAGATAGAAGAATAGAATGATAGATAGAACAATAGAACGATAGATAGAAGGATAGCACAATAGAACGATAGATAGAACAATAGATAGAACAATAGAACGATGGATAGAACAATAGAACAATAGAATGATAGATAGAGGGATAGAACGATAGATAGAAGATAAAACGATAGAACAATAGAACGATAGATAAAATGATAGAATGATAGATAAAACGATAGAACAATAGAACAATGGATAGAACGATAGAACAATAGAACGATAGATAGAGGGATAGAACAATAGATAGAAGATAGAACAATAGAACGATAGATATAATGATAGAATGATAGATATAATGATAGAACAATAGAACGATAGAACAATAGAACGATAGATATAATGATAGAACAATAGAACGATAAATATAATGATAGAACAATAGAACGATAGATATAATGATAGAATGATAGATAAAACGATAGAACAATAGAACGATGGACAAAACAATAGAACGATAGATAGAAGGATAGAATGATAGATAGAACAATAGAATGATAGAACAATAGAATGATAGAACAATAGAATGATAGATAGAATGATAGATAGTATGATAGAACGATAAAATGATAGATAGAACGATAGACGATAGATAAAACAATAGAACAACAATAGAATGATGAATAGAACGATAGATAGAATGACAGACAGACAGACAGACAGACAGACAGACAGACAGACAGACAGACAGACAGACAGACAGACAGACAGACAGACAGACAGACAGACAGACAGATAGATAGATAGATAGATAGATAGATAGATAGATAGATAGATAGATAGAACAACAGATAAAACGATAGAAAAATAGAACGATAGATAGATCGATAGAACAATAGAACGATAGATAAAATGATAGAACAACAGAACAATAGAATGATAGATAGAACGATAGAATGACAGAACAATAGAACGATCGAAAGATATATAGAACGATAGAACAATAGAATGATATTTAGAACGATAGAACAATAGAATGATAGATAGAATGATAGAACAATAGAATGACAGATAGAGCGATAGAACAATGGATAGAACGATAGAACAATAGAACTGGATGGATGGATGGATGGATCGATAGATAGAACGAATGATAGATAGAACGAAAGATATAACAATAAATAGAATGATAGAACGATAGATAGAAGGATAGATAGATAGACAGACAGACAGACAGACAGACAGACAGGCAGACAGACAGACAGACAGACAGACAGACAGACAGACAGATAGACAGACAGACAGACAGACAGACAGACAGACAGACAGACAGACAGACAGACAGACAGACAGACAGACAGACAGACAGACAGACAGACTTCAAGCACGCACATCTAAAGC
>CAIGQS010000567.1:0-21942 GCA_903798195.1 Danio kyathit | reverse complement strand
TCCGGTTTCACAGTACATAAGCGGGCGTGTATTTTACCGGCATGCATGTAGCCTAAACAACCGTAGCCTATTCACAACCGTGTGCGAGCACAGCGTGAGGCGCGCGGGAATGTTTTCTGCACGCAGGCTGCATCAGTTTGCTTTCACCACCGTTGTTTCGTTGCACATAGACATAACAAACTTGCACATGCAAAATACGCAAATGTTGAATGCCTCTAACGTCTTTATTCTGGGATTACTACTTTAAATTAATACACTTGCATAAAGTAAATCGTAACTCAAAGCTTGTACTGGGGCTCGTTTTTTTCGCACCGTCTCCCCGTGCCACCCAGATGCCGCTATGGGCATCGACCATATTGCCCATGCCTAAATACGCCACTTTGTTACACTTCTTTAAATGTTTACTGTGTTAACCAATATTGATGGTGATTTTTAATAACCCAACAGCGTTGATTAATTGTTTTCTGAATCCTGTCATAGTTTTAATCAACAACATTTTTAACAGG
This sequence comes from Danio kyathit, assembly GCA_903798195.1. Taxonomy (NCBI): domain Eukaryota; kingdom Metazoa; phylum Chordata; class Actinopteri; order Cypriniformes; family Danionidae; genus Danio; species Danio kyathit. The sequence goes on along the minus strand of CAIGQS010000567.1, from coordinate 21,436 downwards.
GCTTTATTATATATATATATATATATATATATATATATATATATAGATATATATTATATATATAGATATAATATATATTATAGATATATATATTAATTGAATGTTATTTATTGTCGCTATGAGGCACACACGCCCCGCCTCTTGATGAAGCCCCGCCCCTATGACGCACACACGCCCCGCCTCTTGATTAAAGCCCCGCCCCGATTAATCGAGTACTCGTTTGTCAAACCTGTGGATTAATCGAAATGAAGAATGGTCAGAAATGCCCATCCCTATTTTATAAGTGGTTTTTGTATATGCTGAATATTTAACAATCAAAATAATACCAAAATCCTGCAATTATGACATCCACATCGTAAACAAACATAGAAAAAGAATAATAATTATAATAATAAAAATCATAAAGAGTAAAGGCGACATTAATATCTGCAATAGAAGAGTTGTTTGAGTTTATTCATAATTCTCTGTCTATTTATATTTGTGTATGTAATTACCTCATTAATTTGAGCGGTTTAACATAAATATCTCTTATATATTTTATATAGTCCATTTATATAGACTAATATTTTATAGAACACGTTTTCATGATTTAACAGATTTAATAGCTCTATTGATCACATTCTTTCTACTTCATCAGCTTTGCAATAACCTGATTCCTGATCAATATGTTTGTGAGTTTTATTTTGTAAGTGTGCGAGTGCTATATGCCAGCATGCAGCGAGTTTGTGTATGTGAGTGTTCATTTTGGTGTTTGTGCGAGGATCGAGTTTGTTTGTGCGTGTGTTAATGTGGGAGTATATGCAAGGATCGGCGAGTTTATATGCATATGTGGGTGTATGTAGGGCTGGATGATATGGCAAAAATTTATATCACGATATATTTCTTCATTTCAGTCGATACGATATAATTCCGATATCGATATGGACGATATTAAAAAGAAAGGAAAAAACTGCCAAGAACGCACACAATGGATGTCTGTACCTACAAATGACTACATCTGAATTTGTAAAGTCGATAATACCTCCAGACTCTTATAACTTTTTAAAATAATAAAAACGGCACAAAAAAATGTTCACTTTTTATTTGTATTTAGCCTTTACAAACAATAAATGTGAAATAAACTATCAAATAATTAAAGCTCTCAGACTTATTTATATATATAGATTGGGCTTAATTTTTTTTTTTTTATCTAGATTAATCTCGAAATTAATCTAGATTAAAATGGCTTATTTGAATTCTGCTGAAGGCATTCAGAATATGTGTGCTACCAAAATAACAAGTCTTTGAGAACGGGTTTCTCCAGCCAGGTGGTGCAGTAGACCAGGGGCTCATCTCCTGTTTCCAAAATGCATCACAAACTGCTTGAGGAACTGTTCTACTGTGAGAATTGGTGATGAAAATAAATGATGTTTAATAAGATGTACTTGTGTTTACTCACTGTTTATTCAGGTAAACATGAATGCTGAACTGTAGGCCTACATAAGCTCCACACAGCCATTTCATACTTGCTTTTGATGTACGCACATACAGAAAATGCTGCTTCACTAAGGCAAGTTCACAGAGCCCTGACGGTGTGTCAAACATTGAGTATGTTTACATGGGCAACAATACTTTAATACGATTTTAATATGATTAAAACAATACTCTGATTAAGAGTCTACCATGTAAACAGCGATTTCTCATTACCTTAATGCGACTAAAGTCATGACTGAACTAAACAGAAATGGAATTAGGATGTGGAGTATGCAGATGTTAGTGGCATTACTGACAAACTATTACCGTCATGTAGGACTTTTCGCCATATTTTCCAACAAGATCCACACAGGCGGCTGTTAGTAAAGGACCGCGCACACACACACAGGCGCGCTCACACACACACACACACACACACACACACACACACACACACACACACACACACACACACACACACACACACACATCGCGAAATGCGGAAGTTTATTTTCTTTCCAGTTGGCGTGCGTTATTAAACTCCATAACACTCTCACCAGTCTTTACTCATTTATTTGTGTCTAATACCCCAGTTTGTCACGGCGCATGAAGGAAATGTTCCTGAGTTAAAGTGAAACTGCCGATCTGCTGTTAGAGTCAGGCATCCTGCTGATCTGATTCAGAAGGGCACTCTTTAGTCGGCTCATCGGCCAGGTATACATCCGCTCTAAAATACCAAGGTGAAAGTCATCATAGCTTTTATTAGCTTGCGTAGAATAGACCCAGCTCCCAACCCAATATTGAGAATAGATTAAAGGCTTTTTTTTTTTTTTTTATCGCGTGATAAATTTGCACAATTTGCAGAGCACCGAAACTATAAGTTTATCGAAACCTAAAAAGCCGAACCACTTCCACACCACTGCATTAGTCTTTCCTTTCTTATCCACTATTTGGTCTGCATTCTTACTTGTGGAAGCTTGTTCATTCGCATCTGTATTCAGAGCACTCATTTTGTAGCTAAAACTTTCTGCGGCGCAGCTTAACCACCTGCTGTGCTGAGCGCTGGCAGCGTGTCTGTGTAGCTCGTCATCACGTAAGTGAGATCAGATCACGCTCTTACTGACGGCTGAGCACTGAACGTCATTCAGTGACAAGTGATACATGTATAAGATCTTATATAAATAATAATATATATATTTATATATATGCAAATTTATATCGAAATATCAGAAATGGGTTTAAAAATCATATCACCGTTATTGAAAAAAATTCTATCGCGATATATATTGATATCGAATTATTGTCCAGCCCTACTGTGTGGTGTAGTCATCATCCCTACAATAATGTTAGTTTAACAGTTCTCTGAGTGTTTATAGTCCATTTAGGGTGAGGATGCTGAGCCGGAGAGACGGTCGTGTGTACATTTAGTTTGTTATAGCTCTTAAAGGTGTGTGTGTGTGTGTGTGTGTGTGTGTGTGTGTGTGTGTGTGTGTGTGTGTGTGTGTGTGTGTGTGTGTGTTTGTTTTGACAATTGATTTAAAACTTGTGGCTAAGAAATACCCTATACTACACTATATAATGCCGTCCTGTATAAGTCTGAAGTTTAATTGTTAATGCTGTGAAAAGTCTTAGGTTTGACGGTGTGAAGCCTGCAGAAAGCTGCCTGTTGATCAGGGTTGAGCTGAACTCTGCAGCCTCTCCTGATATTTCTCCTCTGGCCCGATACAGAGGACACACATTGGGCTGTAATTAAATGAGACTCTTACTGTTGTATATTTCCTGCAGTGAAATACTGATACTGACAGGTTTGAACTCACCCTGCTGCTGCTGATGAAGCTGAAGGTCATGCCTATATATAATATACAGCTGTATAGTCTAGTGCACTGGCTCTGATCAGCATGTGTGGGTTAGGGAACACCAGCGCTGAAATGAATGCATTTAGGGCGGAGCTATCAGTCTTTAGGGCAGCGCTATCAGTCTTTAGGGCGGGGCTATCAGTCCTTAGGGTGGACTATCAGTCTTTAGGGCAGCGCTATCAGTCTTTAAGGCGGGGCTATCGGTCTTTAGGGCAGGACTATCAGTCTTTAGGGCAGCGCTATCAGTCTTTAGGGCGGGGCTATCAGTCCTTAGGGTGGGACTATCAGTCTTTAGGGCAGCGCTATCAGTCCTTAGGGCAGGACTATTAGTCTTTAGGGCATCTGTGCGCTTCATTATCATATGACTATTCATAATCTTTAATCAAACACCATAACCTGCCTGCCTCAAAACGGCTTCCCTCACGCCTGCTCACATGGAATGCATTTAGGGTGGAGCTATCAGTCTTTAGAGCAGGGCTATCATTCTTTAGGGAGGAGCTATCAGTCTTTAGGGAGGGGCTATCAGTCTTTAGAGCAGGGCTATTATTCTTTAGGGAGGAGCTATCAGTCTTTAGGGAGGAGCTATCAGTCTTTAGGGAGGGACTATCAGTCTTTAGAGCAGGGCTATTATTCTTTAGGGAGGAGCTATCAGTCTTTAGGGAGGAGCTATCAGTCTTTAGGGAGGGGCTATCAGTCTTTAGAGCGGGGCTATCAGTTTTTAGGGTGGAGCTATCAGTCCTTAGGGCGGGACTATCAGTCTTTAGGGCGGGGCTATCAGTCCTTAGGGCGGGACTATCTGTCTTTAGGGCGGGACTATCAGTCCTTAGGGCAGTGCTATCAGTCCTTAGGGTGGGGCTATCAGTCCTTAGGGCAGCGCTATCAGTCCTTAGGGCGGGACTATCAGTCCTTAGGGGGGACTATCAGTCTTTAGGGGCAGTGCTATCAGTCCTTAGGGTGGGGCTATCAGTCCTTAGGGCAGTGCTATCAGTCCTTAGGGTGGGGCTATCAGTCTTTAGGGCGGGACTATCAGTCCTTAGGGGGGACTATCAGTCCTTAGGGCGGCACTATCAGTCCTTAGGGCGGCACTATCAGTCCTTAGGGCGGGACTATCTTTAAGACGGAGCTATGAGTCTTTAGGGCGGGGCTATCAGTCCTTAAGGTGCGGCTATCAGTCTTTAGGGCAGCGCTATCAGTCCTTAGGGCGGACTATCAGTCTTTAGGGTGGAGCTATCAATCTTTAGATCAGGGAAGAGTTATCAGGGCAGAACTATCAGTCTTTTAGGGTGGAGCTACCCATCTTTTGGAGCAGGCCTATCAGTCTTTTAGGGCTGGTCTATCAATCCTTTAGGGAGGGGCTATCGATCCTTTAGGGCAGGGCTATCAGTTTTTAGGGCAGAGCTATCAGTCTTTTAGGGCAGAGCTATCCATTTTTTGGGGAAGGCCTATCTGTCTTAGGGCGGGGCTATCAATCCTTTAGGGAGGGGCTATCGATCCTTTAGAGCAGGGCTATCAGTCTTTAGGGCAGGGCTATCAGGGTGGAGCTATCGGTCTTTAGGGCGGGGCTGTCAGTTTTTAGGGCAGAGCTGTCAGTCTTTTAGGGTGGAGCTATCCATCTTTTGCGGCAGGCCTATCAGTCTTTTAGGGTGGGGCTATCAATCCTTTAGGGAGGGGCTATTGATCCTTTAGGTCACAGCTAAACTCAAACTCAGTTCCTGGAGGGCTTGTTTAAACCTGCAGGTGAGTGTGTTGCAGCGGCCACGGCCACCCCTGGGTAAACTCTGGCCACCCCTGTGGCCACCCCAATAATGATATTGCTGTTGACATTATTAATTTAAATGTACTTATGTAAATTCCCAATATTTCAATAAATAAAATGCAGCCACTAAATTATTGTTGGTGCCACTGACGTAGCTGATTCACTGCTGTCCCCCTCAGCGCTGGTTCAACGCTGGTGAAAGCAAACTGACGCATGCGCGCAGTAAACCATTCCCGTGCGCCTCACGCACTCCTGTGAGAATCCCGGTTGTTTGCATGCATTCCGATAAAATACGCGCCGCTCATGCGCCGTGAAACAGGAGTAACAGCCTTTTGTGCAGAGGTGTCGGCACGCATCGAGTTTTGCAAGTCGACTAAACTAAAGTTTCTATAATATGATGATGTAGTAACTTTCACTAAGCATGGCTTTAAAGCAGAAAGGAGGGATAAAGAGTCAGGGAGGTCAGACTTCATTACAGTATGTTGTGTATGGGATGGTTCGCCCATGGTGACATTTAAACTAGAACCACCACTGCCCTCCCCGATCGTCGTTGACAGCACACACACACCTTCAATAGACAGCAATGGCAATATAATATTTACCTTAAGGTACATCAATAGAAGAAGCTGCATTAATAATATTGTGGCTCTAAAAGGAATATGGATAAATGATATTATTAGGGTCTGTATAGTGAGTGTGTGTGTAGTAATGCCTTTAGTTCAGTTTGTTAATTTGTTTGTTTTATTAATTAATTCATGAATCTTCGTGAATTTTAGACTTGGCATATACCATATTCTGTGCAATAAAAGTATGTAAAAAATAACTAAAAAGTTATATATATATATATGAAAAGTGTTTTTAAACTGAATATTGATTTTTATTTGGTTTGCACATGTACTTGCTGAATTATTTCAAGGAATAAATTGCAATATTTTAAGAGTAATTAATTAAACGAATTAAAACCACATTATTTCATTTACCAGAAACAAAAATATAACATTACACTGAATTCATAAAGTTTTTTTTGTGTGCCACCCCAAGATTTGCTGCGGCCTCTTCTGGCCACCCCTAAGAACATTTTCTGGGGGCGCCACTGGTTGCAGCGGGGTTGAACTAAACTATGCTGGGCTGCGGCTGTGCTATCAGTCTTTTGGGGCGTGTCTATTTGTATTTTAGGGTAGGGCTATCAGGGCGGGGCTAAGTTCAGATATATTATCTGGATAAAAGGACTCATTGCTCTGTGAGTAACGCAGAGGAACAGTACCGTGTTGTTTCATTAGTCCCCCTGCACATGCTATTGTTGTGGTGCACATCGCACATTTCAGTTGTACAAACAGTCTTTGGACCTCTGAGATGAGATAAACAGTAGATGTATGACCGTCTGCGTTGTGTTAACACAGTTAGGTGGAGACTGTAACGTTTCATTTTTATTATGGATATTAGGATATGTTTGTTGTAAAATGATGTCAAGAAAATCTCATTTGTAAAAGCCTGCATTAGCAGATCACACTGACTGAAATACCTCAAATCAACCAGGAGAACCACAATCAGAGCCGTGATGTTGAGATATCAGCGCACCGCACACGCTCCACATCAGCCACATCAGCCACGTCCAGGGGAGAGAGGGGTTATTACAGGCTTCTGTTAGCAGATATACATAAACTGACGCTTTAACTGTCTTTAACCCCTCAGTGAGTGATCATTTTTGTAATTATACCAGAGTCAGGTGTGTTTGACTCTGATGATTCAGTGTCTGCGGCGTCTGGAGGATCAATATGGTTTATCAGATGGTATTGATAACTGAAGCTGTGTTTGAGTGTTGCGATGAAGCTGTTTTTGTGGTGGTGTGCCAATAATGGTGTGTGTGTGTGTGTGTGTGTGTGTGTGTGTGTGTGTGTGTGTGTGTGAGAGAGAGCTCGTGCAGGCGGTGGGGGAGGCGGCTCTATGCAGAGCATCATGAATATGGTTATTCTGACAGCTTGTTCACACCCAGCCTCCCATCGTCAGCCCGGCGGATTCACACACCCGTCGCCTCAGAACAATGGCTCCTCAAACACGGCACACACACAAACACACACATCAGCCACTGTGGGCTTCAATCAGGTCCACACACATCCAGCTGATTACAGTGATGAGACGACTCGCATTAGAATTCTCATCGTCACTGTTCATGTCACACACACACACACACACACAAACACACACACACACACATACACGTGATATGCTGGCCTCCACACCAGTGGTGGCTGGTGCTAAAAAAACACAAACGCCAAACGCAAACACCAAAAAAAAAATGTAACTGTTGGTAGCACAAGAGTGTAAAAGTCATTTATCAGGTGATGTATCAGAAAACAAAACTATGACTAAAGCATACAATAAATGCATCACAAATCAGTGAATTTGAGTTCAATTTGGGTTTATTATCAGTAATGAAGTAATCAAGATAATCAGTAAACGCACACACACAAACACACACACACACACACACACACACAAATGTTGCCTAATCGCTGGACAGTAGCACTGCTTGAAAATAAATTTTGCTCCGTTCTGGCTTGCAAATTTCTCAATGACCCTTTGGTTAAGTCAGTCATCTGAGGCCCCGTTTACACTAATATGTTTTAGTTTTAAAACGCGTAAGTTTTGCTACAGTTACGCCATCCGTCCACACTACGCCGGAGTTTTCGAGCCCCGGAAACGGAGCGTTTTGGAAACGCTGGAGAGGCCGTTTTCAGTCTAAAACGCTGCTGCTCCGTCTCAGTGTAGATGGGGGAAATGGAGGCGGTGTTGCAGACATTCGCCTCTCTGATTGGGGCTTTTCCTCAATATTAAGTAGCCTACACACAGTTCAGTCCTGCATCCTCTCCTTGTAAGTTCAGACTTCGCAAATTGATAAGGAAAACAAACTCCCGAGTGTGTACTTAATAAAGTCATTCTCATTACCCTGGCTACGCTGTTTCACTAGCTTAACAATGAAATGAAGACATGATGTGAGGAACTGCCTATTTTTATTTTGATATTATTAGCAATTTAACATTTATCAAAAGTGTTGAGGCGTCAGGTGGCTTCATAGTATGAGCGTCATCTTCATGCATATTTATAACAAAATGGAGCCTTTAACATTACTGCCTCCTTTCATTTTTATTGAAAATACGAAACATACCCTCTCTTACATTGAATATCAGTTTTAATTATTAATAATGACCATTATAAAAGTATAACGCACAATAAGTTTATACAATAAAGAAAATAAAGGCAAGCAATCAGTCAGATGTGCAGAATCGGTGTCCGCGGTCATACTAATTAAGATATTAGCCTAACTTATCTTTGCGCTCAGTCAAAACACGTTATACCTGAGAACAAGTAATAGATTCAAAAGACAAAAGTCGGGGAATATTTAGTTAGATACAGACAACAAGATGAATTAAATATCACGTTTAACAAAGTAAGATTAGATCCAGCGGGAGATCCGTGATGAACAGTCCGACGAGGACAGCTCTCATATGGGAATGCGCTCAAGCACGCTGCAGTACATGCCAGAGAGTGTGTGTGTGTGTGTGTGTGTGTGTGTGTGTGTGTGTGTGTGTGTGTGTGTGTGTGTGTGTGATCACGTGATGTGCGTTTTCACTGTTTTAGTGTAGACAGAGAGCTGTTCAGAAACGCTAGTGTGGACGCGGATCGTTTTCATTCTAAAACGCCGTTTTAAAACTCAAACGTACTAGTGTAAACGGGGCCTCAGTCACCAGTCTCTTCTCTATTGACAGCATGGCCAATGCATTCAGCCTCTCTTGGGTCGTGCTGTTTCTCAGAAAAGCTTTGATTCTTTTCAAGGTTGAGAAGCACCTCTCAGCTTCTGCTGTGGTCATAGTCGTAGTTACAAGAATCTTTAGGTGAGTAAAAGACTTCCTCAAGATTATTCTCTATAAACAGCTGGAGTAAGTCCAAAGCACCACAACAGGCTCTGAACTCATCCTTGGAGTAGATGAGGCTAAGCTCTGTCTTTAGCTTACTTCCATGGAGCACTGGATAGGCTTTCAGAGTCCTGCTACTGTAAGTGCATCTTCTGGAAATGCTACTGTATACTGCTCAAACCTGTCTGCCTGCAGCAACGTGGCACTAATGAGGGGGTCTGTGAAGGAGAACATCTCCAGTGTGTGTGTGAGTATGGCATCACAGACCTAAAGGATAAAGACAAAAATCATGTAATTATGACAGTGTCAACTTCTACTGCTACATCTAAAATGACCAGGTTGAGTTCTAAAGGCGACCAGCTGTAGTGTTTAAACTCAGACTTCCTCAAAACGTCATAAACGCGTTCATTCTGAGTAAACATGTCAAGCTTCACGAGAGGGAACAGAAGAAGAACAAATCCTTCTAGATAATCGTTTAAAGACTGTATATGTTTAAGAATAAAAATGCATTTACGTTTATCATAGTTTTATACAGCCCAATATTCCCAGCTTATAATCAGCAACACTTAGCTTCCAAATTTTATCAACTCTTTTTACAGACCATTTCAATGTGGTCATGTCATTGGCCCATGAACATTTCCTGCTTGACGTTAAACTGTTTGCTAACTGTAACAAGAGGCAATTCAATCATAACTTGATTTTAAATCAGCCGTCATAACACTATTTATCAATATGTGGATTCTCAGAAGCAATGGAAATTAAAAATGTAAAACAGGAAATACGTTAGGACCATTGTTTTTGTTTACATCCCTCAAAATGGTCTATATAATGCTTCTATAATGAGACGCTTAAAGACTCCTAACAGAGAAAAGAGACCTGGTCATTGTATCATCTAATTAAAGCCAGTGTGCTTGCAACCAATTAAACTGTGTTGTTTCATTTACCGTCTGTGTGTGAATGTTTTTGGTGACTACAATATTATTACTCCTCAAATTATATATTTTTTTAATTTCATCTTAAAATCAAAGACACAAGGATATTTACAAGTTCCCATAGAAGGTAAATAAACGACGCAGTTTAGCTAGTTTGTAATGACTTGTTTTGATTGAAATAATAACTCACTTCTGCTGCTATCTGTTCATGGACCTCTGGACTGAGGGGCCGCCGCCTCTTCGGTTGAAAACCACCTTCACCGCATTAGTCAACCAGGAAATGGAGAGAATTTCTGTAAATGAATATGAAAGTGTAAGAAGAATAATAATAAATCCAAAACAAGAAATACAGCAACTACCTGATCTGCTGTATGTCCTGCTGGAATTGCTGGATGCTCCCCCTGATGTGGACTGAATCTATGTCCTCCTTCTGGAGTTTGGCATAGAGGATGTCCACATGTGGCATGATGTTGTGGAAAAGTTGCAAAGAAAAAAAGGAAAATCCTGATTCTCCAGCAGCATGGCAAAGGCTCCTGCCTCTCTGACAGCAACAGGGTCAAAGTCACCGGAGTCTCTAATAGTTTGAAAACAGCGGATGAGGTCCTCTCTGTGCTCAAACGTTGTATTGATGGCACGGCTGTGGAAATTCCACCTAACATTGCTTGATGTTGGTAGTCTATGGGCCACTACTTTATCAGGGACGTCTGTGTGTTTAGGGTGATCTTGAAAAAAAGCTGGCAAATCCTCCAAGATCAGAAAAAGAAATCCTCACTTTGGATATGTTAGAAGTGGCCTGTTGCATTATTAGATTGAGTTGATGTGCATCGCAGTGGATGTAGTGGGCATTTGGCTACACATCTTGATTTTTCTTTGAACACCTGCTGTTTCACCCCTCATCACACTGGCTCCATCATACGCTTTGGAGATGAGTTTATTCTTCTGATCCTCAGGAAGGATGACAGAAAGACGATCTTTAAGGACTGTGGAGATGGAATCAGCTGTACTTGAACGCAGAGGAATAAACTCAAATCTCTCCTGTACGTTGTTTTTTGAGTCAGTGTATCGCAGCACAAGCACAAGTTGGCTCTGTGTGGAAATATCGGGGGTCTCGTCGGCCTGGACTGAGAGAAATTCGCTGCTCTGTGCTTCTTGAATTATGTGTTCCCTCACAACAGACAACATACAGTCCAAGAGCTCGTGTCTTTGAAGTTCCCTTAAACACAGTGGCGTTGTCGAGGTGCTCTTTTAAAACAAAATCGACCAGGCCATGGAAGATCCCGGGGTTATCAGAGCTCTCACTCTCATCATGGCCATGCAAAGCCAGCTCAAACACACCACAAAATTACACACAGTCTATTATTCTAGACAGGATGTGTCTATTTCTGGTAACCTCTTCATTCTAATGCCAATCCTGTAGCCCTCATCTAGCTGTTGTGCAATGCTAAGTTCCCCAAAAAACTGGAGCCTCATAGCGTTGTCAAGATGGCTTCGGCTACTTTCAGGACGCTTGCACTTTTCAGAGAGATGTTTTAATATCGTGAACCCCTGTTGTTGTCCCTCAACGTTTCGGTGCCAGGACTTTAAAACAGCAAACACGGAAAACAGTAAAAGGCATGACTTACATTACAAGCTGCCAGCCAACCCAGTTTGTCATAACAAGTGCTGGAAAAGCCTCGAGTGTACTCGCGCCACTATCACTTGACTGCTGGTGAATTTGCAAGGAAGGAAGGTCGATCTGGTCCAAGCTCCTTGATTCTTTTTTTTTTCTTCATCCAAACACCTTGTGAATGGATATCTTTGCAAAGATACAACAGAATTTTCCTTCGTCTGGAGAAATTGCACTTGCTTCCACTATGATTAATGGTCGTCAGTTAACTGAAGAGCTGCTGCTGAGTGAACGGTCCAAGTGAGAATGGTCCAGTCACATAAGGCCAATCATATAAAAACAAATATGATTCATTCTAACAACAAAAATGGGAGGGTTCGGGGCTCAGAGCGCTGCGCCCCAAGGACAGTTTAAAACGGGCCAATTAGAGCTTATCCTCATATCACGTGCATTGCAAACGTTCGTGTACCTACATAGACACCCATTAGTCCGGCGCCCCGCACACATATGAAAAATATTGTTCATGACTAACCATAGAATGTTATAATTACATCAATTTATTTTGTTAATATTTGTGATAATAAATATGCAATAATAATAATAATATTAATAAATATAAACAGCATGTTCAGTACCACACCGTTAGCCACATGTGAAGGGTTTAAGCTAATTATTCATTAAAAAAGGACAAGCCCTTCTCGTTCATAACTTTGTTGTTTGTGTGACTGAAATATCGGCAATAGCTATGTTTCCATCCAAAAATATGAATTAAATTTATATGCAAAACTGGAATAACGCATAAAAGACGTGCGAATAAAGCAGCGTTTCCATCCAATGAATGAATCAAAGACAACAAAATCGTCACTTGCTGATTAACTAGCAGCCAAATATCAACAGTAAAAACTGAATTTACTGCGGTAGAAGAAGCTGCATCTTTTTTATTTAACAGGCTAAATGTACTTGTGCCTCAGAAGACAATTGACACACAATGAACACGTGGGGGCGTTTAAAGCCATGAGACGCAGAGAACAGACGCTCTTGACACGCTCCAGACGCTCTGGAGGTCATTAATAATATAATAATACTGAAACGGTTAAGGCATTTAAGAATGACCAACACAACATTTCAGATGATTTACTGTGTGCTCAGCCTGCTGGTTTGTCCAGTCACACACATTTTCATCATCATCTCTTATAACAAACCTTTTTTTAATGCACGTACTGGAATTAGTTAAGTAAAAGGGTTTTACATAGCAGTTTATGAGCACCTTTATCGAATAAAAGTTTCTCCTACTCAGTTATTATGCATATGTTTTTTATGCCTATTTTCATAAAGTTATGTGCATCTTGGTGTTTCCATCAATCGTTTTTATGCGCATATCCAAAATGCACATTAAAATAGGTGAGTGGAAACGTAAGGCTAAACCGAGAAATACCGCTTCATCTTTAAAAAAGGGGAGCAGACCGACAGAAACTCTGAGTTTGGAGAATAAAACCTGCTCCTGACCAGGTTAGGTTCACAGAGTAAGTGACCACGGTAACTGACTCTGAGTTAAAGTTACCTCTCTTTCAGAAACAGGCTTGACTTACCCTGCTTTCTCCAGTCTGACAAACCTGCCATTTTGAAACGGAAAACCCAGAGTTTCTCTTATTCAGGGTTAAAATACTCTGAGTTTACACTTAACCTCCTTTCTGAAACAGGCCCGATGTTGATGATAATAATAATAATAATAATATTGATTCCTCCGCTTTAATGACAGCAGCCCGCTCAGAGGCTTTGGAGGATCTCGGCTCTGCTTTGTCCTCTTCCTCCTGCAGATTTGCATGCGCCGCTGCAGCAGCGAATCCCCCGTCCTGCATTTGCATAAATCTGCAGCGCATCGGTCCGTCACGGCGGCCCCGGGCCCCGGCCGCAATCACAGGAGCTGTCAGAGCCATCGCGCATCTTCATAAATTGTGCATGGAGGTTATGTTTTAAACATCGCGCTCACACACACACACACACAACACACACACACACTCCGCATGCTGTCGGCTGAACACAGGCAATATATTAACACTTGGTTTGTCTACAGTCTATTGTAAAGAGGAAGTGATGCGGTTACATCTCCTACCTCAATGGCTGGGGGTTTACTTGACCTGCACAGAGAGAGTGTGAGCTCTCTAATATAATTTAATTATTTATTTTTCGTGGACAAAAGTGAAGTGGGGGTGGGGGTGGGTGGGGAGTGGGAGGGGGTTATTTCTCCATGCCACCCCTAGCAAGATGCCTAAATCCACCACTGCCCACAGCAGACCTTCACATCTGACACTCGATGACACTGAATCCCCTGTCAGAGGAGTCTAGTGCTGGATTGAGCTTTTTCAGTGTGTGCTGTGCTGTTGATGACGCAGGTAATAATATTGTCATGATTACATGATGTCATTGTCTTCGCTGAATTCCTGAAGATCAATACCACAACACAACGCAGCTGGACTAACTACAGCAGTCACCGTGTGCGTGTGTGTGTGTGTGTGTGTGTGTGTGTGTGTGTGTGTGTGTGTGTGGTGTGTGTGTGTGTGTGTGTGTGCGTGTGTGTGTGTGTGTGTGTGTGCGTGTGTGTGCGTGCGTGTGTGTGCGTGTGTGTGTGTGTGTGTGTGTGTTGTAGTGCTGTCCCGTTTCTTATACCACAGTCACACTAGAGCAGGGGTCATCAAACTTGTTCCTGGAGGCCCAGTGTCCTGCAGATTTTAGGTCCAGCCCTACTCAAACACATCTGAACAAGCTAATCAAGGTGTTACTAGGTATACTTGAAACAATCAGGCAGGTGTGTTGAGGCAAGTTGGAGCTAAACCCTGCAAGGACACCGGCCCTCCAGGACCGAGATTGGTGACCCCTGCACTAGAGTTTGAGCGTGTGAAACTCTGTGGTACAGCGCTGTGAATGGGGCGGGACTAAACAAGATGATCCAGACTTAAAAAGCGAGTGATTGGTCCATATTTTACATTTCTCTCCTGAGAGGGCATGTTTTGATCTTGGATTGGTCTCGCGCAGTCACATGATGTGATTTCCCAGGATACGGGAGCTGATTTACTGTGGTATAGCGGATGGGGGAGCTGATTTACTGTAGTATAGCGGATGGGGGAGCTGATTTACTGTGGTATAGCGGATGGGGGAGCTGATTTACTGTAGTATAGCGGATGGGGGAGCTGATTTACTGTGGTATAGCGGATGGGGGAGCTGATTTACTGTGGTATAGCGGATGGGGGAGCTGATTTACTGTAGTATAGCGGATGGGGGAGCTGATTTACTGTGGTATAGCGGATGGGGGAGCTGATTTACTGTGGTATAGCGGATGGGGGAGCTGATTTAACTGTGGTATAGCGGATGGGGGAGCTGATTTACTGGGGTGTAGCGGATGGGGGAGCTGATTTACTGTGGTATAGCGGATGGGGGAGCTGATTTACTGCGGTATAGCAGATGGGGAGCTGATTTACTGTGGTATAGCGGATGGGGGAGCTGATTTACTGTGGTATAGCGATGGGGGATGCTGATTTACTGCGGTATAGCGGATGGGGGAGCTGATTACTGCGGTATAGCGGATGGGGAGCTGATTTACTGCGGTATAGCGGATGGGGGAGCTGATTTACTGCGGTATAAGCGGATGGGGGAGCTGATTTAACTGCGGTATAGCGGATGGGGAGCTGATTTACTGCGGTATAGAGGATGGGGAGCTGATTACTACTGCGGTATAAGCGGATGGGGGAGCTGATTTACTGCGGTATAGCAGATGGGGGAGCTGATTTACTGTGGTATAGCGGATGGGGGAGCTGATTTTACTGTGGTGTAGCGGATGGGGGAGCTGATTTACTGTGGTGTAGCGGATGGGGGAGCTGATTTACTGTGGTATAGAGGATGGGGGAGCTGATTTACTGTGGTATAGCGGATGGGGGAGCTGATTTACTGTGGTATAGCGGATGGGGGAGCTGATTTACTGTGGTGTAGCGGATGGGGGAGCTGATTTACTGTGGTATAGCGGATGGGGGAGCTGATTTACTGTGGTATAGCGGATGGGGGAGCTGATTTACTGTGGTATAGCGGATGGGGGAGCTGATTTACTGTGGTATAGCGGATGGGGGAGCTGATTTACTGTGGTATAGCGGATGGGGGAGCTGATTTACTGTGGTGTAGCGGATGGGGGAGCTGATTTACTGTGGTATAGAGGATGGGGGAGCTGATTTACTGTGGTGTAGCGGATGGGGGAGCTGATTTACTGTGGTATAGCGGATGGGGGAGCTGATTTACTGTGGTATAGAGGATGGGGGAGCTGATTTACTGTGGTATAGCGGATGGGGGAGCTGATTTACTGTGGTATAGCAGATGGGGGAGCTGATTTACTGTGGTATAGGCGGATGGGGGAGCTGATTTACTGTGGTATAGCGGATGGGGGAGCTGATTTACTGTGGTGTAGCGGATGGGGGAGCTGATTTACTGTGGTATAGCGGATGGGGGAGGTGATTTACTGCGGTATAGCGGATGGGGGAGCTGATTTACTGCGGTATAGCGGATGGGGGAGCTGATTTACTGTGGTATAGCGGATGGGGGAGCTGATTTACTGTCGTATAGCGGATGGGGAGCTGATTTACTGCGGTATAAGGCGGATGGGGGAGCTGATTTACTGGCGGTATAGCGGATGGGGGAGCTGATTTACTGCGGTATAGCGGATGGGGGAGCTGATTTACTGTAGTATAGCGGATGGGGGAGCTGATTTACTGTGGTATAGCGGATGGGGGAGCTGATTTACTGTGGTATAGCGGATGGGGGAGCTGATTTACTGTAGTATAGCGGATGGGGGAGCTGATTTACTGTGGTATAGCGGATGGGGGAGCTGATTTACTGTGGTATAGCGGATGGGGGGAGCTGATTTACTGTAGTATAGCGGATGGGGGAGCTGATTTACTGTGGTATAGCGGATGGGGGAGCTGATTTACTGTGGTATAGCGGATGGGGGAGCTGATTTACTGTGGTATAGCGGATGGGGGAGCTGATTTACTGTGGTGTAGCGGATGGGGGAGCTGATTTACTGTGGTATAGGGGATGGGGGAGCTGATTTACTGCGGTATAGCAGATGGGGAGCTGATTTACTGTGGTATAGCGGATGGGGGAGCTGATTTACTGTGGTATAGCGGATGGGGGAGCTGATTTACTGCGGTATAGCGGATGGGGGAGCTGATTTACTGCGGTATAGCGGATGGGGGGAGCTGATTTACTGCGGTATAGCGGATGGGGGAGCTGATTTACTGCGGTATAGCGGATGGGGGAGCTGATTTACTGCGGTATAGCGGATGGGGAGCTGATTTACTGCGGTATAGAGGATGGGGAGCTGATTTACTGCGGTATAGCGGATGGGGGAGCTGATTTACTGCGGTATAGCAGATGGGGGAGCTGATTTACTGTGGTATAGCGGATGGGGGAGCTGATTTACTGTGGTGTAGCGGATGGGGGAGCTGATTTACTGTGGTGTAGCGGATGGGGAGCTGATTTACTGTGGTATAGAGGATGGGGGAGCTGATTTACTGTGGTATAGCGATGGGGGAGCTGATTTACTGTGGTATAGCGGATGGGGGAGCTGATTACTGTGGTATAGCGGATGGGGGAGCTGATTTACTGTGGTATAGCGGATGGGGGAGCTGATTTACTGTGGTATAGCGGATGGGGGAGCTGATTTACTGTGGTATAGCGGATGGGGGAGCTGATTTACTGTGGTGTAGCGGATGGGGGAGCTGATTTACTGTGGTATAGAGGATGGGGGAGCTGATTTACTGTGGTGTAGCGGATGGGGGAGCTGATTACTGTGGTATAGCGGATGGGGGAGCTGATTTACTGTGGTATAGAGGATGGGGGAGCTGATTTACTGTGGTATAGCGGATGGGGGAGCTGATTTACTGTGGTATAGCAGATGGGGGAGCTGATTTACTGTGGTATAGCGGATGGGGGAGCTGATTTACTGTGGTATAGCGGATGGGGGAGCTGATTTACTGTGGTGTAGCGGATGGGGGAGCTGATTTACTGTGGTATAGCGGATGGGGGAGGCTGATTTACTGCGGTATAGCGGATGGGGGGAGCTGATTTACTGCGGTATAGCGGATGGGGGAGCTGATTTACTGTGGTATAGCGGATGGGGGGAGCTGATTTACTGCGGTATAGCGGATGGGGAGCTGATTACTGTGGTGTATGCGGATGGGGGAGCTGATTTACTGCGGTATAGCAGATGGGGGAGCTGATTTACTGTCGTATAGCGGATGGGGAGCTGATTTACTGCGGTATAGCGGATGGGGGAGCTGATTTACTGCGGTATAGCGGATGGGGGAGCTGATTTACTGCGGTATAGCGGATGGGGGAGCTGATTTACTGCGGTATAGCAGATGGGGGAGCTGATTTACTGTCGTATAGCGGATGGGGAGCTGATTTACTGTCGTATAGCAGATGGGGGAGCTGATTTACTGTGGTGTAGCGGATGGTGGAGCTGATTTACTGTGGTATAGCGGATGGGGGAGCTGATTTACTGCGGTATAGCGGATGGGGAGCTGATTTACTGTGGTATAGCGGATGGGGGAGCTGATTTACTGTAGTATAGCGGATGGGGGAGCTGATTTACTGCGGTATAGCGGATGGGGAGCTGATTTACTGTGGTATAGCGGATGGGGGAGCTGATTTACTGCGGTATAGCGGATGGGGAGCTGATTTACTGTGGTATAGAGGATGGGGAGCTGATTTACTGTGGTATAGCGGATGGGGAGCTGATTTACTGTGGTATAGTAGATGGGGGAGCTGATTTACTGTGGTATAGCGGATGGGGGAGCTGATTTACTGTGGTATAGCGGATGGGGGAGCTGATTTACTGTGGTATAGCGGATGGGGGAGCTGATTTACTGTGGTATAGCGGATGGGGGAGCTGATTTACTGTGGTATAAGCGGATGGGGGAGCTGATTTACTGTGGTGTAGCGGATGGGGGAGCTGATTTACTGTGGTATAGCGGATGGGGGAGCTGATTTACTGCGGTATAGCGGATGGGGGAGCTGATTTACTGCGGTATAGCGGATGGGGGAGCTGATTTACTGCGGTATAGCGGATGGGGGAGCTGATTTACTGCGGTATAGCGGATGGGGGAGCTGATTTACTGCGGTATAGCGGATGGGGAGCTGATTTACTGTGGTATAGAGGATGGGGAGCTGATTTACTGCAGTATAGCGGATGGGGGAGCTGATTTACTGCGGTATAGCAGATGGGGGAGCTGATTTACTGTGGTATAGCGGATGGGGGGAGCTGATTTACTGTGGTATAGCGGATGGGGGAGCTGATTTACTGTGGTATAGCGGATGGGGGAGCTGATTTACTGTGGTATAGCGGATGGGGGAGCTGATTTACTGTGGTATAGCGGATGGGGGAGCTGATTTACTGTGGTGTAGCGGATGGGGGAGCTGATTTACTGTGTGTAGCGGATGGGGGAGCTGATTTACTGTGGTATAGCGGATGGGGGAGCTGATTTACTGTGGTATAGCGGATGGGGGAGCTGATTTACTGTGGTATAGCGGATGGGGGAGCTGATTTACTGTGGTATAGTGGATGGGGGAGCTGATTTACTGTGGTATAGAGAATGGGGAGCTGATTTACTGTGGTATAGCGGATGGGGGAGCTGATTTACTGCGGTATAGCGGATGGGGGAGCTGATTTACTGTGGTATAGCGGATGGGGGAGCTGATTTACTGTGGTGTAGCGGATGGGGGAGCTGATTTACTGTGGTATAGCGGATGGGGGAGCTGATTTACTGTGGTATAGCGGATGGGGGAGCTGATTTACTGTGGTATAGCGGATGGGGGAGCTGATTTACTGTGGTATAGCGGATGGGGGAGCTGATTTACTGTGGTATAGCGGATGGGGGAGCTGATTTACTGTGGTATAGCGGATGGGGAGCTGATTTACTGTGGTATAGAGGATGGGGAGCTGATTTACTGTGGTATAGCGGATGGGGGGAGCTGATTTACTGTGGTATAGCGGATGGGGGAGCTGATTTACTGTGGTATAGCGGATGGGGGAGCTGATTTACTGTGGTGTAGCGGATGGGGGAGCTGATTTACTGTGGTATAGCGGATGGGGGAGCTGATTTACTGTGGTATAGCGGATGGGGGAGCTGATTTACTGTGGTATAGCGGATGGGGGAGCTGATTTACTGTGGTATAGCGGATGGGGGAGCTGATTTACTGTGGTATAGCGGATGGGGGAGCTGATTTACTGTGGTATAGTAGATGGGGGAGCTGATTTACTGTGTATAGCAGATGGGGGAGCTGATTTACTGCGGTATAGCAGATGGGGGAGCTGATTTACTGTGGTATAGCAGATGGGGGAGCTGATTTACTGTGGTATAGCAGATGGGGGAGCTGATTTACTGTGGTATAGCAGATGGGGGAGCTGATTTACTGTGGTATAGAGGATGGGGGAGCTGATTTACTGTGGTATAGCGGATGGGGGAGCTGATTTACTGTGGTATAGCGGATGGGGGAGCTGATTTACTGTGGTATAGCGGATGGGGGGAGCTGATTTACTGTGGTATAGAGGATGGGGGAGCTGATTTACTGTGGTATAGCGGATGGGGGAGCTGATTTACTGTGGTATAGCGGATGGGGGAGCTGATTTACTGTGGTATAGCGGATGGGGGAGCTGATTTACTGTGGTATAGCGGATGGGGGAGCTGATTTACTGTGGTATAGAGGATGGGGAGCTGATTTACTGTGGTATAGCGGATGGGGGAGCTGATTTACTGTGGTATAGCGGATGGGGGGAGCTGATTTACTGTGGTATAGAGGATGGGGAGCTGATTTACTGTGGTATAGCGGATGGGGGAGCTGATTTACTGTGGTATAGAGGATGGGGAGCTGATTTACTGTGGTATAGAGGATGGGGGAGCTGATTTACTGTGGTATAGCGGATGGGGGAGCTGATTTACTGTGGTATAGAGGATCGGGGAGCTGATTTACTGTGGTATAGCGGATGGGGGAGCTGATTTACTGTGGTAAAGCGGATCTGAAAGCTGATTGGCTGAAGCGGTGGTCTCCTCCAGCAGTTAGTGATTAATGTGAGTGTTAATTGTCCAGCTCACTCTTCTGCTCATTAATGTGTATTATGCAGCAGTTAGGGTATTAAAGTTCAGTGAGAAATTTCATGCATACTAATGAGAATGCAAATGAGGCTGGCATAAAGAACCCCTCGGTGCTGCAGAAGTGTGTTAGTTATCTCTTAGTGCACAGAACTGACTGTATGAAGAGGTGTGTGTGTGTGTGCGTGTGTGTGTGCGTGTGTGCGTGTGTGTGTGTGTGAAGCAGCTGAAGAATAGAGTGTGCGATTAAAGGAACTCTTCATTATGGAGTAAGAGTCAGGGCAGTGGCGCTCGGTGGAGGAGAGCAGCAGAATAAATCATCACCTGCTCGTGTGAATATGCCCACAGAGGAACGCTTCTGTTTATTAAACACTCCTGTTTTACCTCTTCTACGAGGTGTGAGATCAGTGTTTGGTGTCTCCAGGATGTGTCTGTAAAGCTTCAGCTCAAACACCCATCAGATCCTTCATATACCTGCTGAAGGTGACCAGTGTGGGCTCAGAGTAGAGTAGCTGTTGTTGTGTCCTGTGCCTTTAAATGTAAATGAGCTGGCTCTGACCCGCCCACCAGTGTGTGTGTGTGTGTGTGTGTGTGACATCCAAGTGTCAGTGACAGAGACAGACATGAGTGAAGCAGAGATCCAGCTTATCAGTCAAAAGTACCAAGTGAGTCACATAAGTGATGTTACGAAGTTTGTGTTTATAATTACACACATGCGCACACACACACACACACACACACACACACACACACACACACACACACACACACACCACACACACACAC
>CAIGQS010000566.1:0-21782 GCA_903798195.1 Danio kyathit | reverse complement strand
AACCCACACTGAACTGAGCTAAACTGAACTGAACTTAATCTCTGAAAACTGAACTGAACTGTTACATTCACTATAATCTTCTATGTGAAGCTGCTTTGACACAATCTACATTGTAAAAGCGCTATAACAAATAAAGGGGAATTGAACTGAATTGAATATTTGGCGCCAGTTAATCAGGAAGTGACAATTTTGTTTCTTGGACTAGTTGGATGGAAACGCTGCTTTCATCGCATGTCTTATATGCGATATTCCAGTTTTGCACATAAATTTAATTTGCGTCTTTGGATGGAAACATAGCTAATGTTTTTCAAAAGCACTGATTGACCAGATCACCATCTTCCCTAAACCCAACCGACAGTGTTTTCAAAAGCAATCCAGAAAAAGAAAAGCCTTCACTGCCGCCTGATTTGACCACATTCTCCCCCTGTTATTTACTTGTTTATTTTTTTGCCTTTTGTTTTTGTTTTGTCTGATTTCTGGAACCGCTCTTCGCCAGACTCGAACTCTGTCATCATGGTCAACTTCGCCCTGTGTCCCAAGTCTGCGGACATACTCAGCGAGCCACTGGGCAAACTGGTCACAGCAGCAATGCCGTCCACACAGAGGTAAGCGGTCAGCTGGTAGCATGAGAAGAAATGACGTCACAACACCGCCCATACTTTCGTTTTATAGATGAAATGCAGCCATACGTATAGTTCTGGCTTACGTACTTCTGGCTACATAATTCACGATCTCCAGAAGTGAAGTTTATTTATAAACTAATTTCAAGAGGATGACGTGCTTATGATTGCTAGCAGCTGGACCCACATTATCCAAATCACTATGCACCAATCAGAGGATCCCTAAGCTACTATAAATACCCCAGGTTTCATACCACCGCTATCTTCACTTTGAAGAATCCCCCCTTCCACCCCTACTCCTCCTCTTTTTTAGATGGGTGACACGGTGGCCCAGCGCTTAGCGCTGTTGCCCTCACAGCAAGAACGTCACTGGTTCTAGGCTTTACCAAACCAGCGGGCGATTTTCTGTGTGGAGTTTTACACGTTTCTCCCCGTGCTCACGTGGGTTTTCCCCAGGTCCTCCGGTTTCCTCCCACCGATTAAAAACACGCAACCTAATTATTGATTGATCAACTTTATAGACTTGCTCCCTATCTAGTACCTATCTCGTTAAAGAGAACTACTATCTGCTCTTCAATCACTACGATGGGGGAGTTCTCGAGATCTACCTGAGCTCGATCTTCCCTCTCACCTTGCAATGGGAGGGAGCCCTGGGCTCGAGGATCTCATGAGCTCAGGCTCTCTCCCGGGACAGCATGGCCAAACAAGCTTTATAATTATTCATCAGCTAAGTGTGAACTCTTGAATGTATATAGGACTACACTTTCAGAATAAGCCTGTGTTGGAAATAAATGTTGTTTTGCTTTGAAATAAGATTATTTTGCGGGTAAGACTTTATTTTGA
Source organism: Danio kyathit (assembly GCA_903798195.1). NCBI lineage: Eukaryota > Metazoa > Chordata > Actinopteri > Cypriniformes > Danionidae > Danio > Danio kyathit. The sequence goes on along the minus strand of CAIGQS010000566.1, from coordinate 20,319 downwards.
TGGTCCATATTGCACATTTTGTTGACTAAAAGTTGGTTTAACTACATGCCAATTACTTTGAGTGTTAGTAGACTGTCTGCTTTAAATATCTGCTGATGCTGCTCCTTCAACAGACATTTAACTGACTAGAAGAAACTTCGCAAGTACATGTCAACTTACACTAACACTAACCTAACAGTCTACTTATAATCTATTGAGTATTAGTTGGCATGTAGATGCAATGTAACTTAGGGTGCGTTCACACCTGTGAATCGATTCATTTGTTCCGAAACAGGGATTAAAATTGTTACATTGTTGCTCTTTGTTCCTGGTGCGGTTCGCTTTCACACGGCAAAGTTTCTAAACAGACCAAAATAGCTAAAAACAAGTCACATGTGAGTGAACTCTCCTCACATTGGTCAGAGTTTCACGATTTATTTTGCAGAGTTCCGCTCAGCTGTCATCCGTCCTTATTTTAATTTATGACGATGAGCAATAAGACATTATAAGCAAAAAGCTGCACTTTCCTTTTGAATGGTGACACCCACAGACATCGTCACTAAATATAAATCAGAGGTAAGACTTTCTCATATACAGCAGTTGGCTTATGCATTAGAGGCTTTAAAATATAGAGAAAAACAGATAAACCAAGACTGCAGTTCGGTCAATTTTCCGGATAAAAAGCTCTCGATTAGTTCAGCATGCTTTCACTTTCGTATTTTACACGAAACGTAATTTACCGGTAGAATGACCTCCCGCCCTACTCATAACTCTCTTCATATAGCCATATATGCCTATGACATATCCATGACACAGTGTGATATAGCCTGGATCGTATCGTATCGCTTTCTCACTAGAATCGATCCGTTCCAGAGTTCAATTCAATCAAGCCGAGACCACCTCATTTAGGCGATCTCGGACCGATTGTTTTGGCGTGGATCCGAGCGCGATTGCTGGATTCACATATGCCAACGAACCGCGCTAACTGGGGAATTGAGACAGGTTCTGAAACAAAAGTCTAGGTGTGAAAGCACCATTAAATTCAACAAAATGCAATAAAGGGACAATCAAAATAAAGTGACTTGTTTTAAAAAAAAACTCACTTGATTTTGCTCATTATTTCTGAAGCAACAATATTTAGTGCTTGTCTAGAAAATACTTCTTGGTTATGGGATTTTTAGATATTTGGACTGGAAACCAGACTAAAACTTTAAGTATGAAACACAACCCAACCCGCTCTTTACGATCTCAAAACTCAGGGCTTCTGGTAGTACCTAGAATATCAAAGTCGAGTAAAGGAGGTCGAGCCTTCTCATTTATGGCCCCTAAACTCTGGAATAGCCTTCCTGATAATGTCCGAGGCTCAGACACACTCTCACTCTTCAAAACTAGATTAAAGACCTATCTTTTTAGCAAAGCATACACTCAGTGCAGTACATAGCGGTATGACGCATGATGTGCCCCACACATGGTTTTGCTTCTCGTTTATATACACTATGAACAGCAGCTACGCTAATTATTCTCCTTATTCTGTATTTCCACCTGGGGGTACTCATCTTGAGGCCCTCAGACTATGCAGTGCCACTGATGTGATCCGAGACCAGCGACGAGATGATCCCAAGGTTTTCTGGACCAGGCCGTATCCTGAGCAGCTGCTGTGGTGGTCTTCATGGAGTGAGAGCATGAGACTGACTCCTGTGATGCTCCAAGGAAGATGAGTCTTCGCTGAGGTCCAGCTTCCTGCGCCTAGACTGCAGCTCTGCACAAGACGTTTGGCCATAGGGAAATGGTCGTGCCCAACTGAGCCTGGTTTCTCTCGAGGTTTTTTAAATTCTTCACTTTCGCCAATTGGTGAAGTTTTTTTTCCTCGTCGCTGTCTCCACTGGCATGCATGGTTCGGGATCTGTAGAGCTGCGCATCGATGGATTTGCTCTTCAGTGTTTGGACTCTCAGTAGTGATTATTAACCCACACTGAACTGAGCTAAACTGAACTGAACTTAATCTCTGAAAACTGAACTGACACTGTTTACATTCACTATAATCTTCCATGTGAAGCTGCTTTGACACAATCTACATTGTATAAGCGCTATACAAATAAAGATGAATTGAATTGAAAAGCTTTTGCAGTGTAGTTAGTGAAAACTGGGTTGCCAGGTCCATGAAAAAACTCCAGCTCAACCTTGATGCTGAGTTTTTGTCTTATTTCTAGTCCAAATATCTAAAAATTCTCATTAAAACAAGCAAAAAAAAAAAATCTGTCAATGGGGTTTGCACAATAATCTTGTTTATCTTTATGACTGATGAATTGCTCATTCACCAGTTGCCTCATGTCAATATACTGTACTAAGCTGCAGTCACTACAGTGCAGTTGCTAAGGTGTCGCTTGTGTTGGTCAGCAGCGGAACAGATGAGCGGCTGGTTTGCGCTGCAGCAGGGCTTGACATTAACTTTTTTGATCACCAGCCAGTGTGGCTAGTAGATTTCCAAAATTACTAGCCACTTGCTAATTTCACTAGCCACATTTTCTTGTTGGGAAAATATATTTTATATGCTTAAATTTGACTTTGACATGTAAAATGACTTGATTTAGATGTGTTGTGTCCACATGCCTCCTCATTCATTTCACTTCTTGGTGTGTTTGTGTATGAGCTTGCTCAGTGTGCATGAGCAAATGGGTTGTGTCCCAATGTAATCAGGTTTTATTTCACACGACTTAATTAGGATTTACCAATTATCTCTGACCACACCAAATAAGTATTTCTTAGCCACAATTTTTATTGTGTCAAAACAAGGAAAATATAGCAGTATAGGTGCACTGTTTAATTCAACAAAACTTTCCTTTAAACATTACATTTAAAAAAGGAATTATTGTCATGTATGTAAATATGCACAGTAATCTGTCCTGGCTAAAGCTCCCAGATCAGCAGTTAACTACACATAAACGGGGAGTAATCTCCTATTAAAGCAATGTTATTGTAGAAAATATAATTAAACAACATTAACAAAAATAACTGTGAGCAAAAGAAAGCAGGTGAAACATACCGTGAGTGATGATGAAAGGATGATCACGCGCACACGGTTAATGTTAGGCCTGTTAATAATATTCAAGAGTAATTAAAGTGAAAGCAGTGACCGCTGCTGCTTACAGAAGAATATGTGTATTTATTTAGATCTTGAGCTCTTAAAGCAGCAGGACTGTGTGTGCACGATCATCACTCTTTGTCCAGTCTATTTCAAAGGGAACCCATCGCACCAGTTGCGCTTCCTCTAGGCACGGTTGCTTTGCGCAAGTAAATGGGACCGCGTGCGCTTTTTAACAGTCTCGCGCATCACATCACCTGTGCACGCCAGTGATCATCCTCTCGTTCGGTATTTACCTGCTTTCTTTTGCTTGTGCGAACAGTTATTTTTGTCAGTCGTGCTGCTTCTCGATTCTAAAGGTCACATTTGCAAGGAATATTGGGCCATGCTTATTGTCGAACCTAGCTTTTAAGAAAGCTACAATTAAAAACTGATTTCCAACCAGCCAAAGTGGCTAGTGGAGGTGTCTGTCTAAACTGCCAGAGCTGAAATCTACCCGCATTTGGCGGGTTGGTGGGTGTTAATGTAAAGCGCTGCGCTGCAGTGTTTGTAGAGCTGAGCGGAGGGTCTGACGGATGCGCCTCCGCTCTGTTTTCTCCACAGATGAAGATGAGGGAATAATGAGAGCCGATAGTGAATCACAGCAGTAATGAATGTTTTCCTGCTCTGCCGGCCTTCATCAGTGCAACAATTCATCTCAGAGGAACCAGCTTCTGACCTGCGGCAAACTCACAGCATAAACACACACCCAGAGTCCTGAACACACCTGAGAGTCAGCACACACCGAAATCAGCAAATCAGACGTCTGCTCTCCAGTGCTGAGCCAGAGGAGAAAACACACAGATCTGGAGAAACACTGGGCCTGATGCGGAGCACAATGATCCAGAGAGTGCAGAAACTGAGGCCCCGTTTACAGAACAACTAAATATCCCTCAAAACGTTGTAAACTTCTAACCCAAAATCCACCGATTGTCAATGTATAATTCACACACTGATTATAAACCTGACCTTGTGCTGGAGTGCAGTGAGTGCTCTATTCTGTGCTTCTGAATGGCTGGATTTACAGTTCTGTCGCGTTTTGTCTGCTGCAAAAGACAAATTGTTCATCCCTGTGCATCTCGTCACCTAGTATGTTGTGAGGACACGGGGTTACCTGCTCACCTAATGTTTACGCTGTAATATTTAATATTTGCTAATTAATAACCTCATGTGGAAACTCTGAATCTGCGTCTCATTTCAGAGTCTGCTACTGTCCCACTGGAGGTCACATTTCGGTCACGACGCATGCTTTGAGAGCCTTCTGACTGAATGAATGAATACGCTGTTTTCCACCATCTGGCACCCGGGGTGCTGAAATATAATTGACTAAACTGGCATTGAGCGGGTTAAAGAGACCAAAACAAAGACAGACGCTTCAACACGTAACACACATGTTCACAGCAGAATATCTGACTTCAGCATTGTGTTTCAGAAACAAGAATGTTCACTGAGCATGTTTCTGAATATCTGCACACATATGATGCTGTTTTTTATGATGCAGAAGAGTCAAACACTGACATACAGCAGCTTTAAGGCTCACATATATCCATTCACGATCAGTAAAACAACAGATTAAACGTTGGCTCAGAACTTTGTGCACAGTACTGTATTTGTCCTTTTGCTCACATCTCAGACTCTTTAATTGCCTGAATATTGTTGCTAAACATGATTGTCTGTTGCACATTTACTGAATATTTATGCCAGGAAAAATGAACCGATTTCATCTAAAAACTTCTCAATTATCATTTTTATTGAATCTCATTAATATGCGCAGATTAAGCGTGCTAATTAAATTTCATATTATGATTCATTTAAATAACATTCACCAACAATATGTTTAATTCAAAGACTAAATGCGCTAATAACTCACATCATGATGCATTTAAATAACATTATCATTATTACGGAGAATTTAGAAGAAAGCAGAGAAATGAAGTAAAACAATTAATTCTGCATTAATTATGCATGATGTGGTGACACTAACAGCCGGTGTGTTTGTTTTAGGAGAATAATCCGATTTACATAACGGCCTTTATGATTCTCCCTTAAGTGCTTGGTTTCTTTCAGTCATTGTTTGGGAATCGTTCACTAATGACCGCGTTTTGCATTCGCTTTATTATTCATCATTTATGTTTCACTGTAGTTAATTGCATTAAAAATTTGGAGTGATTAGGACTCGATATCTGAGGAGACGGGACAAACGATTAAAGCATTTGCTTTAATTTATCATGATAAAAGTGAAGCTAAAAAAGACAAAAGTGACTCCATTTATGCCTTAATGCATGTTCCCGGTCATACTCGGAATGATTCATTAGCGTCCGCTATATTACAGTAGGAAAAAACACACATAATGCACTCTTTCATTAAATTAAATTCATTACTCTGAAATCACTTTCCTTAGTGATGTAATCCCGGCCAAATGCATTATTAATCCCAATATTCATCATGCAATAAACTGCTGACTCACAACACAAGCAAGAGTGTGCTTCCCAAACAATGACGTACACTCAAGAAATGATTATGTTTTTAGCTGCTTTTTCAAACTCCTTATTTAAATAGACACATTAATGAGATTTTTTGTGACAACTTTATTGTTTAATGTTCAATCCACGTAAATATGACATAATGAATATAAATAACGGCTATACATAATATAATAAAAAATATAATATAATATATAAATAATATAAATATAATAAATAAAAATATAATATAATATAATATAATATAATATAATATAATAAAAATATAATATAATATATATAATATAATATAATATAATATAATAAATAAATAATAAAAATATAAATAATAAAATAAATATAAAATATAAAATATAAATAAATAATATATAAAAAATATAATATAAATAATATAATATATATAATATAATATAATATAATAATATAATATATATAATATAATATAATATAAATATATATATAATATATATAATTAATATAATAAAAATATATATAATATAATATATATATATAATATAATATAATATATAAATATAATATAATATAATAAATATAATATATATAATATAATATAATATAATATAATATAATATAATATAATATAATAAAAATATATATAATATAATATAATATAATATAAAAATATAATATAATAAATATATATAATAAAAATATAAATATATAATATAATATAATATAATATAATATAATATAATATAATAAAATATAATATAATATAATATAATATATAAATAAATATAATATAATATAATATATATAATATAATAAAAATATAATATAATATAATAATATAATATAATTAAATAAATAATATAATAAAAATATAATATAATATAATATAACATAATATAATATAATATAATATAATATAATAATATAATATAATATAATAAAATAGGCAACCCAGTGGCGCAGTAGGTAGTGCTGTTGCCTCACAGCAAGAACGTCGCTGGGTCGCAGGTTCGAACCTGGGCTGGGTCAGTTGGCGTTTTCTGTGTGGAGTTTGCATGTTCTCCCTGGGTTCGCGTGGGTTCCTCCGGGTGCTCCGGTTTCCCCCACAGTCCAAAGACATGCAGTACAGGTGAATTGGGTAAGCTAAATTGTCCATAGTGTATGAGTGTGAATGTGTGTGTGGAAGTTCCCAGAGATGGGTTGCGGGGAAGGGCATCCGCTGCGTAAAATCGTGCTGGATAAGTTGGCGGTTCATTCCGCTGTGGCGACCCCGCAAGGGACAAGCCGACAAGAAATGAATGAATGAATGAATAATAAAATATAATATAATAAAATATAATATAATAAAAATATAATATAATATAATATAATATAATATAAACAAATATAATATATACAAATATAATATAATATAATATAATATAATATAATATAATATAATATATAATAAAATATAATATAAAATATAATATAATAAAATATAATATATAATACAAATATAATATAATATATATAATAAAATATAATATAATAAAATATAATATAATAAAAATATAATAATATAATATAATATATAAAAATATTAATATAATATAATATAATATAATATAATTAATATAATATAATATAATATAATTAATAAAATAAATAATATAATATAATATAATACAAATATAATATAATATATATAATATAATATAATATAATATAATATAATATAATATAATACAAATAATATAATATAATATAATATAATATAATATAATATAATATTCATTCATTTTCTTGTCGGCTTTGTCCCTTGCGGGGTCGCCACAGCGGAATGAACCGCCAACTTATCCAGCACGATTTTACGCAGCGGATGCCCTTCCAGCCGCAACCCATCTCTGGGAACTTCCACACACACACATTCACACTCATACACTATAGACAATTTAGCTTACCCAATTCACCTGTACTGCATGTCTTTGGACTGTGGGGGAAACCGGAGCACCCGGAGGAAACCCACGCGAACCCATGGAGAACATGCAAACTCCACACAGAAACGCCAACTGACCCAGCCCAGCCGAGGTTCGAACCTGCGACCCAGCGACGTTCTTGCTGTGAGGCAACAGCACTACCTACTGCTCCACTGGGTTGCCTATAATATAATATAATATAATATAATATAATATAATATAATATAATATATATAATATAATATATATAATATAATATAATATAATATATATAATATATAATATATATAAATAATAAAAATATAATATAATATATACAAATAATATATATAATTAATATAATACAAATAAATATAATAAAAAATAAAATATAATATATATAAAATAATATAATATAATATCTACAAATATAATATAATATAATATAATAATAATATAATATAATATAAATAATATAATATAATAAAAATATAAATAATATAATATAATATAATACAAATATAATATAATACAAATATAATATAATATAATAAAATAAAATATAATATAATATAAAAAATATAATATAATATAATATAATCAAATATAATATAATATATAATAATAATATAAATAATATAATATAATATAATTAATATAATATAATATAATATAATATAATATAATAAAAATAATAAAAATATAATATAATAAAAATATAATATAATATAATATAATATAATTAATATAATATAATATAATATAATATAATATATAAAAAATATAATATAATAAAAATATAATAAAATAATATAATATAATATAATATAATATAATAAAAATATAATAAATATATAATATAATAAAAATATAATTAATATAATAATATAATAAATTAATAATATAATATAATATAAATAATATAATATAATAAATATAATATAATAAAATAAATAATAAATTATATAATATAATATAATATAATATAATACAAATATAATATAATACAAATATAATATAATAATATAATATAATATAATATAATATATATAATATAATAAAATATAATATAATAAAATATAATATAATAAAATATAATATAATATAATATAATAAAAAAATATAATACAAATATATAATATAATATAATAAAATAATATAATAAAATATAATATAATAAAATATAATATAATATAATATATATAATAAAAATATATATAATATAATATAATATAATATAATAAAAATATAATATAATATAATATAATAAAAATATAATATAATATAATATAATAAAATATAATATAATAAAAATATATAATATAATATAATAAAATATATAATAAAATATAATATAATAAAATATAATATATAATATAAATAATAAAAAATATAATATAATATAATATATATAATATAAAAATATAATATAATATAATATAAGAATATAATATAATATAATATAATATATAATATAATAAAAATATATATATAATATAAATAATATAATATAATATAATATAATATAATAATATAATAAAAATAAAATATAATAATATAAAAAATATAATATAATATAATAATACAATATAAATAATATAATATAATATAATATATAATATAATATAATACAAATATAATATAATATAATAAAATAAAATAATAAATATAAAAATATAATATAATATAATATATACAAATATAATATAATATATATAAAAAAATAAATATAATATAATATAATATAATATAATAAAATATAATAAAAATATAATATAATAAAAATATAATATAATAATATAATATAATATAATATAATAATATAATATAATATAATATAATATAATATAATAAAAATATAATATAATAAAAATATAATAAAATATAATATAATATAATATAATATAATAATAATATAATATAATATATATAATAAAAATAAATAATATAATATAATAAAATATAATAATATATATAATATAATATAATAATATAATATAATATAATATAATATAATATAATAAAAATATAATAAAAATATAATATAATAAAAATATAATATAATATAATATAATATAATATAATATAATATAATAAAATATAATATAATAAAATAATATAATAAAAATATAATATAATATAATAATATAATATAATATAATACAATATAATATAATACAAATATAATATAATATAATATAATATAATATAATATAATATAATATATAATAATATAATAATAAAATATAATATAATAAAAATATAATATAATATAATATAATATAATAAAATATAATATAATATAATATAATATAATATAATATAATAAAATATAATATAATATAATATAATAATATAATACAAATATAATATAAATAATATATATAATATAATATTCATTCATTTTCTTGTCGGCTTTGTCCTTGCGGGTCGCCACAGCGGAATGAACCGCCAACTTATCCAGCACGATTTTACGCAGCGGATGCCCTTCCAGCCGCAACCCATCTCTGGGAACTTCCACACACACATTCACACTCATACACTATGGACAATTTAGCTTACCCAATTCACCTGTACTGCATGTCTTTGGACTGGGGGGAAACCGAGCACCCGGAGGAAACCCACGCGAACCCATGGAGAACATGCAAACTCCACACAGAAACGCCAACTGACCCAGCCCAGCCGAGGTTCGAACCTGCGACCCAGCGACGTTCTTGCTGTGAGGCAACAGCACTACCTACTGCTCCACTGGGTTGCCTATAATATAATAATATAATATAATATAATATAATATATATAATATAATATAATATAAATATAATAAAAATATAATATAATATAATAATATAATATAATATAATATAATATAATATAATATAATATAATATATAATATAATAAAAATATAATATATATAAATAATACAAATATAATATAATAAAAATAAAATATAATATAATATAAAAAATATAATATAATATAATATAATATAATACAAATATAATATAATATAATATAATATAATATAATATAATATAATAAAAATATAATATAATATAATATAATATAATATAATAAAAATATAATATAATATAAATAATAATATAATATAATAAAAATATAATATAATATATATAATATAATACAAATATAATATAATACAAATAATATAATATAATAAAATAAATATATAAATATAAAAAATATAATATAATATAATATAATACAATATAATAATATATATAATATAATAAAAATATAATATAATATAATATAATATAATATAATAAAAATATAATAAAAATATAATATAATAAAAATATAATAAATATAATATAATATATAATATAATATAATATAATATAATATAATATAATATAATATAATAACAATACAATATAATAAAAATATATAATAAAAATATAATATAATATAATATAATATAATATAATATAATAAAAATATAATAAAATATAATATAATAAAAATATATATAATATAATATAATATAATATAATATAATATAATAAAAATATAATAATATAATATAATATAATATAATATAATATAATAAAAAATAATAAAAATATAATATAATAAAAAATATAATTAATATAATATATATATATATATATAAAAAATTGTACAGTAGGTAGTACTGTCGCCTCACAGCAAGAAGGTCGCTGGGTCGCAGGTTCGAACCTCGGCTGAGTCAGTTGGTGTTTCTTTGTGGAGTTTGCATGTTCTCCCTGTGTTGGTGTGGGTTTCCTCCGGGTGCTCTGGTTTCCCCCACAGTCCAAACACATGCGCTATAGGGGAATTGGGTAGACTAAACTGGCCGTAGTGTATGAGTGTGAAGTGTGTGTATTGATTGTTTCCCAGAGATGGGTTACAGCTGGAAGGGCATCCGCAGCGTAAAATAAATGCTGGATAGTTAGCAGTTCATTCCGCTGTGACGACCCCAGATTAATAAAGGGACTAAGCTGAAAAGAAAATGAATGAATGAATGTATATATAGTAAAGTAGATATATATTTCACAGCACTGCAGTAAAGTACAAAATAAAGTGACCTGGACTCTGTGGAGATATTTGGAGAGATTAATGACACCTGCAATTAAAAAGACAGCAGTTATGAAGGATTTCTGGACGCTGAGGGAATATGGCAGAAAAATAACAGCAGCAAAAATAGAGGATGAACAGACTCAAAACACGACCTCTGCCAAGCACACCAAATAAAGAGCTCAGATACACACTGTCCTCGGCTCGTCTGTGTGTTTGTGTGTACGAGATGCTGGCATGTTCTGACATTTACAGCTCTGAAACAAGAAACATGCCATTTATAAACTTTCTCTTTGCATGAAGGCTGAAAACAACATGACAGCACATTCACAACACAGCAGAGTCACAGATCCACAGCTCAGTTTAACCGCCAACATCTGAAGAAATGCCAGAAATGCTTTCTGGGGTGTTTTCACCAAACAATGATGTAACTCATGGCTGAATTACCATAGTACATAAGGTACAACAACACAAAAATATTCCAATTTAGACAAGCGCCATCTAGTGGATTTGTCATTAGACAGTACAATAAATTGTAACCCAAGTAATGAATTTAGCTCAGCAAAAATGTAAACAGTGCCCTTTAGTGGACGCATCATCTAAAGTACAACAAAATGTAGCTTAAGTAACATATTTCAGATTCACAAAAATAAAAAAAAAATGTAGACAAGCGCCCTCTAGTGGATTTGACATCTGAAAGTACAACACCAAAACACAATAAGTATTTCAGATTTACAACAACACAAACATGTAGACAGCGCCCTCTAGTGGATTTGACATCATCAGAACTGTACATCAAAATGCACCCTAAATATCGTATTTTAATTCATAAAAATGCAGACAGCGCCCTCTAGTGGATTTGACATCTGAAAGTACAACAAACACACAATAAGTAATGTATTCAGATTCACAACAATATAAAATATGTAGACAGCGCCCTCTAGTGGATTTGACATCTGAAAGTACACCCAAACACAATAAGTATTTCAGATTCACAACAACACAAATATGTAGACAGCACCCTCTAGTGGATTTGTCATCGGAACTGTACATCAAAAATGTACCCTAAATATCGTATTTTAATTCATAAAAATATTCCAATTTAGACAGCGCCATCTAGTGGATTTGTCATTAGACAGTACAATAAATTGGTAACCCAAGTAATGAATTTTAGCTCAGCAAAATGTAAACAGTGCCCTTTAGTGGACGCATCACCTAAAAGTACACCAAATGTAGCTTAAGTAACATATTTCAAATTCACAAAAATAAAAAAAAATGTAGACAGCGCCCTCTAGTGTATTTTGACATCTGAAAGTACACCAAAACACAACAAGTAAGGTATTTCAGATTCACAACAATACAAACATGTAGACAGCGCCCTCTAGTGGATTTGTCATCATCAGAACTGTACATCAAAATGTACCCTAAATATCGTATTTTTAATTCATAAAAATGCAGACAGCGCCCTCTAGTGTATTTGTCATCTGAAAGTACAACAAAACACACAATAAGTAATAGTATTTCAGATTCACAACAATATAAATATGTAGACAGCGCCCTCTTGTGGATTTGTCATCAGTAGGGGCCAGAGGGAATCTGCAGACGTTTTTTGCAATTTCTGCGGAGAATTTTGGTAAAAATCTGCGGATTTATGCGGAATTATTTGGGGAGTCTCATAACTAAAACCTTAATATGTGAAATATGTGTAATTAAAAACTGAATAAATTCAGATTTACACACATTTACTCAAGTAAATAAACAGAATTAGGGGCAACGCAGTGGCGCAGTAGGTAGTGCTGTTGCCTCACAGCAAGAACGTCGCTGGGGTCGCAGGTTCGAACCTCGGCTGGGCTGGGTCAGTTGGCGTTTCTGTGTGGAGTTTGCATGTTCTCCCTGGGTTCGCGTGGGTTTCCTCCGGGTGCTCCGGTTTCCCCCCACAGTCCAAAGACATGCAGTACAGGTGAATTGGGTAAGGCTAAATTGTCCGTAGTGTATAAGTGTGAATGTGTGTGTGGAAGTTCCCAGAGATGGGTTGCGGCTGGAAGGCATCCGCTGCGTAAAATAGTGCTGGATAAGTTGGCGGTTCATTCCGCTGTGGCGACCCCGCAAGGGACAAAGCCGACAAGAAAATGAATGAATGAATAAACAGAATTAATGATGGGCTAAAAATCTGAGGAATTCTGCGCGCGCAGATTCCGTGTGGGCCTAGTCATCAGCAAACTGTACAACAAAATGTACCCTAAGTATGTATTTCAGATTTACAACAACACAAAAATATAGACAAGCGCCCTCTAGTGGATTTGTCATCTGAAATGTGCTTGCAGAGCTAAAACAAACAACTGAAAGGTGAAATCCCATCATTGACCCTCTTTAAACCAAAAGCTCAAAGTCGTATCACAGAGCTGAAGAAAAGTGTTTTTTTGTCACCACCGCTGATGAAGAGCCGAAACCCAACTGAGCAAAGCATCCTGGGAAATCACTTCTAAATTCCCTGTAATAAGCGATCCATAACCCAGCGAAGCCTGGATGAGCAGCAGAGAGCCTGAGACTGCACATCTCCTCAATCCACAACACTCAGACTGAGAGAGATCTTATATACAGTGCTGTGCAAAAGTCTTAGACCCTCAGTTACATTTGTTGTTTTAGTGAGGTTATGATGACATTACATATTACTTCTTCTCTTTATTAAAACACAAGCAGAAAATACAGGCTCTAGTAGGATTTTTTTTTTTGAGTTTAATTGTTTAAGTCGTGAAAGAAAGAGTTGGAGAAAGATGGAAGAATGAATGAAAATAATGAGTTTCAGTCTTGGTTTGGTCTGCAGATCAGAGCTGTTGTCAGTATTATATGATATGAATGCTGAAAAGTACTGACAGGTTTTAATTTGCCATGTGGTTCCTACTAAAATGCACCTTATTTGTAGTAATTTAACGTGATAATGATCCTTGGCGTCACGGTGGTTCAGCGGTTAACCCTCCTTGTTAACCCATAGACTGATTTGACGCGGCCGCCATTATTAACAGCGAAATCGAGGCTGCGGTGGGAAGAAACCCGGAGGTATCGCCTGAGTCACACAGGAATGTTGTGTAGCTGGCTGTATATCTTATCAGCGAAGAGAAAGTGACACAAATTTATGATTTCAGCGCTTTCCGAGTGACCCGAAGGTCCGTTCTGAATGAATAGTGAAAATAAAAAGGGATATTTGACCTCATTTTCAGCTAAGTTAAGGGAAATGGCACTACTTAGAAACGTTTCTTTCCCAAACACACATTTTAGATGCCATTCATCAAACTCAAGTTAATGAGCTGAGTCTTTAACTATATTAGACTAGTCACGATACAACATTTCAGTACTGAAATGTAAAAAACGCCAATTTCTCGTTAACATTTAGGGCGCTGTTGATGGAGTTCTTAAACAGCGCTGATTGGCCATTGTGTTCACGTGCTCAACAGAAATCACTCTGATTGGCTGTGAAGGTCATCAGTTCACCTCACCGCTGTTTACTGAGTGCAAACACAGACGAGTGATCCGCTGATGAATCCGCTGATCTTCACGGCTTTAAAACATCCAATATCCGTCTGTGTGTGTTTTCAATCTGTGAAGAGCAGGAAGCTGATAACCTTCACAGTCATTCTGTTGAGCACTGGTGAACACTACGGCAAATCAGCGGTGTTCATGAGCGCGCTCAGCGGCGCGTAAATGTTAGCGGGAAATTGACGTTTTTAAAACTTCAGTACCGGACAACACTGTTAAAGACAACACGAAGATGTGCTACAGAGGACTGCAGTGTTTTATCACTCACCGGGTTGCATAGGCTGAAGCAGGGAAGCGTCCCCACGGTGTTTACCTGCTGCCCTGGGGTGTTTCCCAAAACCATCGTTAGCCAACTAAGGTCGCAAGTTTCGTCGTTACAAACATAGTTTGTTGATTTGCTGTTTCCCAAATCCATCGCTCCAACGAACATTCGCAAACTGCGTTGCAAACTTGAGCTCTAGAAACGACACCTCTGGAGCTGTAGTTAAAAGCATAGTTCCTGGCTGTGTTCTATTCCACTCCCCCCCTATGCCCTATTCATTTAGAACATTCTAACATTCAAAGTTGGAATATTAAAAATAAAAAGCATTAAGGTCATCTCTCATAGGTGTAATTTGCTTTCACAGTATTTTTACAGTTCAGTTTTAGTGATCTTCATGTTTACAATTGTGCTCCCTTCGCAGTGCACTTTGAAAACATTGATGTCATTTTGAACACAGCCTTATGGTGAACGCTATAGGTATATTTAAAAGCGCAAATTATGTTACAGTACGTCTCCAAAGCTTGTGAAAATAAAAAACATAGCATACGTTAATTCTTTTAATTTATAGCAGGTTATTTATGAAGTATCTGTACTGTATATGACATGGGTCTGTTGGTTAGAACTTTCTGCTGTGGTTTGCATGTGTCAAATTGTATTTTTTTAAATAAATAAACAATATCCTAAATAATAATAATGATAATAATAATAATAATCCTCATCATCATCATTAATATTAATATTATTATTAAAGTAAATATATTTATAATAAATCGCCTTATTATTTATTTATGTATATGATTTATTTGATATTAGAATAGTGTTAGCTTTTGTAAGTGATTTTATGTTTTAATAGAATATGTAATGTTCAACTTCTCAATAATATTAGTAAAGCAAACACAGGCTCTATATGTTTACAAATATTTCAATGAATATGGAAAATGAGTGCATTTTTTTACCAAAAATAATATTGGATTTTATTATAAGTGTGTGTTTGTAAAACAATATAATTTGCACAAAGAAATGATGGGGTTCTCTAAAGAAGTTACTCCACCCCGTTTAGAGCATCATTATGGGCGTTACGTTATAACTAACGTGGTTCAAGTGATGGATCTGCGACAGAGAAACTAGGGGTTTTGGGAAACACTCGTCACTACATAGTTCTTTTGCCAAACGATGCGTCGCACTATGATAGTTCAGCCGCGAGTTACGTCGTGTTTGGGAAACGCACCCCTGGACTGAAGTCTAGGAGGACACTTAAGCGTATCACTCTTAAAGAGATTGTGATGTTGTTTGACGCCTAATATGCTTTTAATTGTTTAAATGAAACTGAACGGAATGATATTAAAGTGATGTTTACACCATTTCTGCATTTTGAAGTCGCAGCAACAGCTGGAGGTTTATAGCACACAGCATGTTGCTGCAATGTTTACAGTGCTGATCCTACTTCCGAGTTTCTTCCCACCGCAGCCTCGCTTTCGTGTTCTACGTGAAATAAGCGTATTATTAGTTTATCCTGTTTACCTGTCTGTTTGTTAATTATTTCTGCTATTATATAATCTATATTCTCCTCATGTCTGTTGTCCTGTGCCAGTTCGTCGTCGTATTTCACCATGTCCTGTCGCGTCCAGCCCTGCTCGTCCCTGCCAGCCCAGTTTGTTTGTTTTGTTAATGTTTTCCCCCTCGGGGTAGTTTATTTTGCTGTTTATTTTATTTTATTATTAATAAAAACCTATCATTTAGTTCTGCACTTGAGTCCTTTTCCCTACACCAACCAGTCATGACAACAACAAAAACAGGTTGTAATGTATTTGCTTCTGTTGAGTTGTCATAACAATGTCACCTTTGCATTTCAAATGTCATAACTGAGCGAATGACACTTAATACCAGTTGTTATAAGCATGCATAAAATCACATTCATGATTATAGAAGGTGGGCAGCAATAGTGGTGCAGTGGTGTCGCACTGTGGCCTCACAGCAAGAGGGTTGCTGGTTTGAGTCTCGGCTGGGTCAGTTGGTGTTTCTGTGTGGAGTTTGCATGTTCTCCCCGTGTTGGTGTGGGTTTCCTCCGGATGCTCCAGTTTCCCCCCCAGTCCAAAAACTAGCGCTATCGGGAATTGATCAACTAAATTGGCCGTAGTGTATGAGTGTGAATGAGTGTGTATGGGTGTTTCCCAGTGATGGGTTGCACCTGTAAGGGCATCCGCTGTGTAAAACATATATGCTGGAATAGTTGATTCATTCTGCTGTGGCGACGTCTGAAATAAAGACTAGGCCGAAGGAAAATGAGTGAATGAATGTAATGATCCCAAACACACAGCTAATGTAATGAAATCATATTTGGAGAGAAAACATCTGATGAAACAGAGACAGTCATGACATGGCCTCCACAGAGTCCAGACCTGAATATTATATACAGCATTATATTTAATAATTATTTTAGGGGTTTTCAGCTTTATTGTGATAAGACAGTGGAGATTTTACAGACAGGAAAGTGTGGGGAGCAGAGATAGGGGAAGGATCGGCAAACGACCTCGAGCCGGGAACTCGGGTCGCCGTGAGCACCTTGGTGCTATGTGTCGACACTAACCACTAGGCTATTGGCGCCGACAATATACTGTAGAGTATTTTTAAGCAATATTATAGGTAGTGTGAGATTAACCTGGAGAGAAAAAGAAAGATAGAAGACGCTAAATCTAAAGAAGAACTCTTAGAAATACTGAAAGATGTTTGATATTAACCCTTAGGGGTCTGAGATGATTTTGGGGCCCCTGAGATGTTTTGACATGCCCTGACATTTGTGCTAATTTCAGCTACTTATTACACAGTACTGGCCAACGTGTATTTTATTTGTATTCAGCACAAACTGTGCTACAACAATATGTGACAATTATTATGTACATGCTTGTGTTTTTAGAAAAAAAATATTATGCGTGGTTAGTAGGATTTGGAGAAAAAAATGTAGCTGAAATAAGGTCCAAACAAACACTCTAAATGTGCTTGAGCAAGACTTTTGAGTAAGCAGTCTGGTAGGCTAGAATATTTACTTCACAATTATGTAAAAAATATTTTATTCTCTCATTCAAAGGAAACATTATAAAGATTTACATTTTGTTAAGTTTGTTTGGCTCATCTCAGGTCTATGCGTGAGTGACAATGGTCATGAATAATTCACACCTGGAGAGACAAAAGACACTCCCCCACTTACCCATCAGGGACATTGTAAAGCAATGTCCACCTGCAAAAGCTAGCCCAAACTAAATGCTTGTTACATTTAGTTAAAATTTTGTAGGTTGTAATTTTTTTCAATATTTGCTTGAATTTTATTGTATTATCTTTCAATTTCTGAATATATTGGTGACTAAAATATTATCTTAATAAATATATCTGTTTAATAAATCTGTTTTGTTTAAATGCATCAAAATACACTGCCTATATTCACTGAGAATGGAGGGAAATATTTGAAATGGTATAAAACGTGTTTGCAAAAACTTTCTTGTGCATTAATCCAGCATTTAATAATCATTTCCGAATGATTCTGGCATAATGACAAAACACAAGAATAATCACAATAATATTTTAAGATCTTTTATATATATTTTGCCCAAATAGTTGCAGCCTTAGTTAACCTTTTTTAAACTTTAACAGGTTCAACTACGGTAAAATAAATAAAAATTAAATAATAACACGTATAACATGTCACGTTCTAGCCAGCGCGCTGTGGGCGTGTGGGCAGCCATCGTCATTGTTTGTATTAATGGCGGAAGTGGGAAGAGCTGGCGTGATGCGCGCTCTGCCGGGAGAATTGTATGGATTACCTAGCGAGACAACATTTGCTTTCAAAATGAGTTGGAAAGTTCACCCTCCAAGCTTTATGCAGGTATGTCTGTCATGTGTTTGTCTCATGTATTCGTGGAGATTTCGCCTTTTTTTCTGACCTCAGTTTACATGTCGCGCGAGCCTCACTTGGACTATTGTAATAACAAAGCCTCGTGGGCGTGGTCGCATTAAAAATAATGAGCTTCTACAAAGAAACTAGACATCGCGTTGGTTTCATACTGATTACTTTATCAAACAATATTTGTTTTCAACATGCACTGCTGCATTTAAAAGTAGACACTTCAAGCTTTCTATAGATATATGTCTCATGTCTGTGTGTTTAGTTTTCGCGGAGTTTCAGTGCATTTTACTGACGCGTTTGTAAAAACAGTTCACGGAGAGAGAAAAGAGAAAATGCCTTCACTGTTTATTTTCCTTATTTTGCAAAAGCACACACTTTTGTTGTTATTGTGAGTGTGCCCACAAAAAACTAGACACCTAACAGATTCGATTGATGTATTGCTCATATCTGTACGATCAAAACTGAAAGTGTAATTTAAGTTTTTTTAGGCGTTTTCATGTGAAAACATGTCAAAACGCGTATACGCGGGCTTCGACCCCTGGGGGTTAAATAGCACATAGTTTCAGAAAGGACTCAACAAAAAGGTGTTGCTTAGTGCTAAAGAGTGACGTTTAACACAGACTGTTGATGCTAGTCTTCTGTTTCCAAAAGGAATTTTGTTCTGAATATTGTCTACTTATTTCCCATATTTCCTGTTTGTATATTAAGTTATAGTTCACCCAAAAGTAATGACCCTGCACTTGCTCCACACCATTTAGATGTGCCTCCTAAAGCTGGTGGTTGTAACTGAGGGACGGACAACAGAGATCCGCACGCAGTTTATTAAACAGATTAGTCAGGCAGGCAGCGGTCAAAATAGGCAAACAGAAGCATACAGGTAATCCAAAATACGTTGTCAAAAACAGGCGAATGTTCAGGACAGGCAGCAACAGCGGAAAAAAAAACAATGCAAAAGGTCAAAAACATGGCTAGACAAGGCAAGAGAAGGAAACGCTTCGTAGAGTTACAGACTAACAAGACTCAGCAGTGTGGTGTGAAAATGAGGTGTTCTAATACAGCAGCTAATCAGTGATC
>CAIGQS010000565.1:0-22051 GCA_903798195.1 Danio kyathit | reverse complement strand
AAGGGAAAGATGCTCTCTCTCTGAGGAGCCCGGCCCCCCACCGGGGAGAGAGCAAGTTCCCTCTTCTCCAGATGGCCGTCTCAAGAGCGCTTCGCGGTCCGTTATCCGGACTTAACGGCGCCCTGGGACGGGGAGCGCTGGTTGCCTGCGAGGTGCTCGGCGCTGCCGCTGGCCGGAGGCGCAGGCGGGGGCGGAGCAGCACTCGAAGACGGGCGCTCTCGGCGACAAGCAGTGGATGTGGATGGTTCGGCGGGAGGGGAGCGGTCTTACATCCCCGCCGAAGGATGCCCATCGTATCCGACTGCACCGCCGTGAATTCCTGGGTGAATTCACCAACGGTGTCGCCGAACGGGCCAGACTGGTATATGGGGGAGTCAAGAAAGTGAACTTTGTCGACTCCGCGCATATTTTTGCCAGGTTTAGCCCGAGTGGGCGCTCCTGGACCACTAACGTGGCCATCGTCTTTCCCGGGGCACACGCAGCGGACTTGAGGTCCGTGGAGCTCAGTCGGGTGCGGTGCGGGGCTTGTAACAAGCCTGGGTCAGAACCACCCTCGTGCAGCTGGGCCAGCGCGCGCGCATGGACCCTGGCGTGCAGGGTGGAAGCAGTCTGGCCCGCGGCTGTGTGGGCTCTGGCTCGGGAGGCAGAAAACCAACACTGCCTTGGACGGGAGATGAGGCTAATTCCAGCAGAAGGAGGCACCACGCGGGCCCGTGATGGCACTCTCAATCTGGGGAATCGACTCGTACTCCCTGGCTGCTCCACCATCAAGAGTGGTGAGGTGGAGGCGCACGCAGATCAGGCAGAGAAAGGTGCCCTCAAGACTGCGTGAGCCCACTGTGCACTTCCGGGAAGAGAGGGATGGGAGGCTAGAAAGTATTGCCTTTTAATCCTCCACATACACCCATCTAGTCGGTCCGGCCGCGGGGCTGGGGGATAAACCATCTCCAGACCCACGACCGAAACAGCCCGGGAAAGCACGGTTATCATGTCTGTTTCAAGATCGGCCGCCGCCGCGCTCGCTCCCGATGGGAGGGAACGGAGGGGGGGGGGATCCTTCATCAGACCATGACAGCCCAACCTCCGATGCAGCGGTGGACATCTGAGCCTCGGTGTCATCAAGTGAGAGGGCGGCCATCCGAGGATGGAGCGCTTATCTCACTCAAAGCTTGGATGGAGCGCGTGGAGGAGTGAGAGGTCCACAAGCCCGAGGGCGGCAGATTTACTCCCACTGTAACCCTCAGATCTGCCCGAGTGCCCGAGCGCAGAGCGGGGGACAACTGGGGTGGGTGGCTCTTTTGCAAGAGCGAGCCGCGATCTTAACTGCGCAACAGACATGCCACCGCAGTGATGGCATGCACTGCCCACGAGCACCGCATTAACATGCTGGACCCCCAGACATGAAACGCAGTGCTCGTGCCCATCATCCGAGGACAGGAAACCACCGCATCCAGAAACGCACAGTCGGAGCGACGTCTTGAAAAAGATGCGCTGCACGACCGTGTTGCTCTTTTAGGAAATTCGCAACAATACATACCGCTCTGGAGGACCGGACCCAAAGGACGCCAGGCAAGGGAGAAACCCAGCTCGACCATCTGCCGCTGCGTGTCACACACTCTGGACCGGGAGATCGCTCTCGTTCACTCTCTGTCTGAAACTCAGCTGGAGGAACCCTCATCGACTCTCTCAGAAGGCTGTTGAAGTCTCTGAAGTGAAAATGATGCTTTGGCTTTGCTCGCACATGTACTCTTATAGCAAGTTAATTGCAACGAGCATCAGGTGCGCAAGCTGAAGCTGCCAACTCATTGGCATTTCATTGGCCCGTTTACATACTCTTTCAGATGATTGGCTTTCTGAATGAAATCCCCATAGTGGAAGTTTCCACATAGCATTGAAGTTCCCCTTCCGAAGGGGAACATCATATCTCAGCCCCACGAGCAAGAATAGTGCATCAGAACACCAAAATTTAAACACATTCAAAATCACTTGCTTTTCCCTTGAAAGTTGTTTAAACATGTTTAAAACTGCATGTAATGTTGTTTAAAACAAAAAGAATGATGCATTTCATGCTTTTAAGCTGTTTTGATCACTTTCTGTTTTTGGCCTGGAAACATCATATCTCAGCCCCACGAGCAAGAATAGTGCATCAGAACACCAAAATTTAAACACATTCAAAATCACTTGCTTTTCCCTTGAAAGTTGTTTAAACATGTTTAAAACTGCATGTAATGTTGTTTAAAGCAAAAAGAATGATGCATTTCATGCTTTTAAGCTGTTTTGATCACTTTCTGTTTTTGGCCTGGAAACATCATATCTCAGCCCCACGAGCAAGAATAGTGCATCAGAACACCAAAATTTAAACACATTCAAAATCACTTGCTTTTCCCTTGAAAGTTGTTTAAACATGTTTAAAACTGCATGTAATGTTGTTTAAAACAAAAAGAATGATGCATTTCATGCTTTTAAGCTGTTTTGATCACTTTCTGTTTTTGGCCTGGAAACATCATATCTCAGCCCCACGAGCAAGAATAGTGCATCAGAACACCAAAATTTAAACACATTCAAAATCACTTGCTTTTCCCTTGAAAGTTGTTTAAACATGTTTAAAAATGCATGTAATGTTGTTTAAAACAAAAAGAATGATGCATTTCATGCTTTTAAGCTGTTTTGATCACTTTCTGTTTTTGGCCTGGAAACATCATATCTCAGCCCCACGAGCAAGAATAGTGCATCAGAACACCAAAATTTGAACACATTCAAAATCACTTGCTTTTCCCTTGAAAGTTGTTTAAACATGTTTAAAACTGCATGTAATGTTGTTTAAAACAAAAAGAATGATGCATTTCATGCTTTTAAGCTGTTTTGATCACTTTCTGTTTTTGGCCTGGAAACATCATATCTCAGCCCCACGAGCAAGAATAGTGCATCAGAACACCAAAATTTGAACACATTCAAAATCACTTGCTTTTCCCTTGAAAGTTGTTTAAACATGTTTAAAACTGCATGTAATGTTGTTTAAAACAAAAAGAATGATGCATTTCATGCTTTTAAGCTGTTTTTATCACTTTCTGTTTTTGGCCTGGAAACATCATATCTCAGCCCCACGAGCAAGAATAGTGCATCAGAACACCAAAATTTGAACACATTCAAAATCACTTGCTTTTCCCTTGAAAGTTGTTTAAACATGTTTAAAACTGCATGTAATGTTGTTTAAAGCAAAAAGAATGATGCATTTCATGCTTTTAAGCTGTTTTGATCACTTTCTGTTTTTGGCCTGGAAACATCATATCTCAGCCCCACGAGCAAGAATAGTGCATCAGAACACCAAAATTTAAACACATTCAAAATCACTTGCTTTTCCCTTGAAAGTTGTTTAAACATGTTTAAAACTGCATGTAATGTTGTTTAAAACAAAAAGAATGATGCATTTCATGCTTTTAAGCTGTTTTGATCACTTTCTGTTTTTGGCCTGGAAACATCATATCTCAGCCCCACGAGCAAGAATAGTGCATCAGAACACCAAAATTTAAACACATTCAAAATCACTTGCTTTTCCCTTGAAAGTTGTTTAAACATGTTTAAAACTGCATGTAATGTTGTTTAAAACAAAAAGAATGATGCATTTCATGCTTTTAAGCTGTTTTGATCACTTTCTGTTTTTGGCCTGGAAACATCATATCTCAGCCCCACGAGCAAGAATAGTGCATCAGAACACCAAAATTTAAACACATTCAAAATCACTTGCTTTTCCCTTGAAAGTTGTTTAAACATGTTTAAAACTGCATGTAATGTTGTTTAAAACAAAAAGAATGATGCATTTCATGCTTTTAAGCTGTTTTGATCACTTTCTGTTTTTGGCCTGGAAACATCATATCTCAGCCCCACGAGCAAGAATAGTGCATCAGAACACCAAAATTTAAACACATTCAAAATCACTTGCTTTTCCCTTGAAAGTTGTTTAAACATGTTTAAAACTGCATGTAATGTTGTTTAAAACAAAAAGAATGATGCATTTCATGCTTTTAAGCTGTTTTTATCACTTTCTGTTTTTGGCCTGGAAACATCATATCTCAGCCCCACGAGCAAGAATAGTGCATCAGAACACCAAAATTTGAACACATTCAAAATCACTTGCTTTTCCCTTGAAAGTTGTTTAAACATGTTTAAAACTGCATGTAATGTTGTTTAAAACAAAAAGAATGATGCATTTCATGCTTTTAAGCTGTTTTGATCACTTTCTGTTTTTGGCCTGGAAACATCATATCTCAGCCCCACGAGCAAGAATAGTGCATCAGAACACCAAAATTTAAACACATTCAAAATCACTTGCTTTTCCCTTGAAAGTTGTTTAAACATGTTTAAAAATGCATGTAATGTTGTTTAAAACAAAAAGAATGATGCATTTCATGCTTTTAAGCTGTTTTGATCACTTTCTGTTTTTGGCCTGGAAACATCATATCTCAGCCCCACGAGCAAGAATAGTGCATCAGAACACCAAAATTTAAACACATTCAAAATCACTTGCTTTTCCCTTGAAAGTTGTTTAAACATGTTTAAAACTGCATGTAATGTTGTTTAAAACAAAAAGAATGATGCATTTCATGCTTTTAAGCTGTTTTGATCACTTTCTGTTTTTGGCCTGGAAACATCATATCTCAGCCCCACGAGCAAGAATAGTGCATCAGAACACCAAAATTTAAACACATTCAAAATCACTTGCTTTTCCCTTGAAAGTTGTTTAAACATGTTTAAAACTGCATGTAATGTTGTTTAAAACAAAAAGAATGATGCATTTCATGCTTTTAAGCTGTTTTGATCACTTTCTGTTTTTGGCCTGGAAACATCATATCTCAGCCCCACGAGCAAGAATAGTGCATCAGAACACCAAAATTTAAACACATTCAAAATCACTTGCTTTTCCCTTGAAAGTTGTTTAAACATGTTTAAAAATGCATGTAATGTTGTTTAAAACAAAAAGAATGATGCATTTCATGCTTTTAAGCTGTTTTGATCACTTTCTGTTTTTGGCCTGGAAACATCATATCTCAGCCCCACGAGCAAGAATAGTGCATCAGAACACCAAAATTTAAACACATTCAAAATCACTTGCTTTTCCCTTGAAAGTTGTTTAAACATGTTTAAAACTGCATGTAATGTTGTTTAAAACAAAAAGAATGATGCATTTCATGCTTTTAAGCTGTTTTGATCACTTTCTGTTTTTGGCCTGGAAACATCATATCTCAGCCCCACGAGCAAGAATAGTGCATCAGAACACCAAAATTTGAACACATTCAAAATCACTTGCTTTTCCCTTGAAAGTTGTTTAAACATGTTTAAAACTGCATGTAATGTTGTTTAAAACAAAAAGAATGATGCATTTCATGCTTTTAAGCTGTTTTGATCACTTTCTGTTTTTGGCCTGGAAACATCATATCTCAGCTCCACGAGCAAGAATAGTGCATCAGAACACCAAAATTTAAACACATTCAAAATCACTTGCTTTTCCCTTGAAAGTTGTTTAAACATGTTTAAAAATGCATGTAATGTTGTTTAAAACAAAAAGAATGATGCAATTTCATGCTTTTAAGCTGTTTTGATCACTTTCTGTTTTTGGCCTGGAAACATCATATCTCAGCCCCACGAGCAAGAATAGTGCATCAGAACACCAAAATTTAAACACATTCAAAATCACTTGCTTTTCCCTTGAAAGTTGTTTAAACATGTTTAAAACTGCATGTAATGTTGTTTAAAACAAAAAGAATGATGCATTTCATGCTTTTAAGCTGTTTTGATCACTTTCTGTTTTTGGCCTGGAAACATCATATCTCAGCCCCACGAGCAAGAATAGTGCATCAGAACACCAAAATTTGAACACATTCAAAATCACTTGCTTTTCCCTTGAAAGTTGTTTAAACATGTTTAAAACTGCATGTAATGTTGTTTAAAACCAAAAAGAATGATGCATTTCATGCTTTTAAGCTGTTTTGATCACTTTCTGTTTTTGGCCTGGAAACATCATATCTCAGCCCCACGAGCAAGAATAGTGCATCAGAACACCAAAATTTAAACACATTCAAAATCACTTGCTTTTCCCTTGAAAGTTGTTTAAACATGTTTAAAACTGCATGTAATGTTGTTTAAAAGCAAAAAGAATGATGCATTTCATGCTTTTAAGCTGTTTTGATCACTTTCTGTTTTTGGCCTGGAAACATCATATCTCAGCCCCACGAGCAAGAATAGTGCATCAGAACACCAAAATTTAAACACATTCAAAATCACTTGCTTTTCCCTTGAAAGTTGTTTAAACATGTTTAAAACTGCATGTAATGTTGTTTAAAACAAAAAGAATGATGCATTTCATGCTTTTAAGCTGTTTTGATCACTTTCTGTTTTTGGCCTGAAAACATCATATCTCAGCCCCACGAGCAAGAATAGTGCATCAGAACACCAAAATTTAAACACATTCAAAATCACTTGCTTTTCCCTTGAAAGTTGTTTAAACATGTTTAAAAATGCATGTAATGTTGTTTAAAACAAAAAGAATGATGCATTTCATGCTTTTAAGCTGTTTTGATCACTTTCTGTTTTTGGCCTGGAAACATCATATCTCAGCCCCACGAGCAAGAATAGTGCATCAGAACACCAAAATTTAAACACATTCAAAATCACTTGCTTTTCCCTTGAAAGTTGTTTAAACATGTTTAAAAATGCATGTAATGTTGTTTAAAACAAAAAGAATGATGCATTTCATGCTTTTAAGCTGTTTTGATCACTTTCTGTTTTTGGCCTGGAAACATCATATCTCAGCCCCACGAGCAAGAATAGTGCATCAGAACACCAAAATTTGAACACATTCAAAATCACTTGCTTTTCCCTTGAAAGTTGTTTAAACATGTTTAAAACTGCATGTAATGTTGTTTAAAACAAAAAGAATGATGCATTTCATGCTTTTAAGCTGTTTTGATCACTTTCTGTTTTTGGCCTGGAAACATCATATCTCAGCCCCACGAGCAAGAATAGTGCATCAGAACACCAAAATTTAAACACATTCAAAATCACTTGCTTTTCCCTTGAAAGTTGTTTAAACATGTTTAAAAATGCATGTAATGTTGTTTAAAACAAAAAGAATGATGCATTTCATGCTTTTAAGCTGTTTTTATCACTTTCTGTTTTTGGCCTGGAAACATCATATCTCAGCCCCACGAGCAAGAATAGTGCATCAGAACACCAAAATTTAAACACATTCAAAATCACTTGCTTTTCCCTTGAAAGTTGTTTAAACATGTTTAAAAATGCATGTAATGTTGTTTAAAACAAAAAGAATGATGCATTTCATGCTTTTAAGCTGTTTTGATCACTTTCTGTTTTTGGCCTGGAAACATCATATCTCAGCCCCACGAGCAAGAATAGTGCATCAGAACACCAAAATTTAAACACATTCAAAATCACTTGCTTTTCCCTTGAAAGTTGTTTAAACATGTTTAAAAATGCATGTAATGTTGTTTAAAACAAAAAGAATGATGCATTTCATGCTTTTAAGCTGTTTTTATCACTTTCTGTTTTTGGCCTGGAAACATCATATCTCAGCCCCACGAGCAAGAATAGTGCATCAGAACACCAAAATTTAAACACATTCAAAATCACTTGCTTTTCCCTTGAAAGTTGTTTAAACATGTTTAAAACTGCATGTAATGTTGTTTAAAACAAAAAGAATGATGCATTTCATGCTTTTAAGCTGTTTTGATCACTTTCTGTTTTTGGCCTGGAAACATCATATCTCAGCCCCACGAGCAAGAATAGTGCATCAGAACACCAAAATTTGAACACATTCAAAATCACTTGCTTTTCCCTTGAAAGTTGTTTAAACATGTTTAAAACTGCATGTAATGTTGTTTAAAGCAAAAAGAATGATGCATTTCATGCTTTTAAGCTGTTTTTATCACTTTCTGTTTTTGGCCTGGAAACATCATATCTCAGCCCCACGAGCAAGAATAGTGCATCAGAACACCAAAATTTAAACACATTCAAAATCACTTGCTTTTCCCTTGAAAGTTGTTTAAACATGTTTAAAACTGCATGTAATGTTGTTTAAAACAAAAAGAATGATGCATTTCATGCTTTTAAGCTGTTTTGATCACTTTCTGTTTTTGGCCTGGAAACATCATATCTCAGCCCCACGAGCAAGAATAGTGCATCAGAACACCAAAATTTAAACACATTCAAAATCACTTGCTTTTCCCTTGAAAGTTGTTTAAACATGTTTAAAACTGCATGTAATGTTGTTTAAAACAAAAAGAATGATGCATTTCATGCTTTTAAGCTGTTTTGATCACTTTCTGTTTTTGGCCTGGAAACATCATATCTCAGCCCCACGAGCAAGAATAGTGCATCAGAACACCAAAATTTGAACACATTCAAAATCACTTGCTTTTCCCTTGAAAGTTGTTTAAACATGTTTAAAACTGCATGTAATGTTGTTTAAAACAAAAAGAATGATGCATTTCATGCTTTTAAGCTGTTTTGATCACTTTCTGTTTTTGGCCTGGAAACATCATATCTCAGCCCCACGAGCAAGAATAGTGCATCAGAACACCAAAATTTGAACACATTCAAAATCACTTGCTTTTCCCTTGAAAGTTGTTTAAACATGTTTAAAACTGCATGTAATGTTGTTTAAAACAAAAAGAATGATGCATTTCATGCTTTTAAGCTGTTTTGATCACTTTCTGTTTTTGGCCTGGAAACATCATATCTCAGCCCCACGAGCAAGAATAGTGCATCAGAACACCAAAATTTGAACACATTCAAAATCACTTGCTTTTCCCTTGAAAGTTGTTTAAACATGTTTAAAACTGCATGTAATGTTGTTTAAAGCAAAAAGAATGATGCATTTCATGCTTTTAAGCTGTTTTTATCACTTTCTGTTTTTGGCCTGGAAACATCATATCTCAGCCCCACGAGCAAGAATAGTGCATCAGAACACCAAAATTTAAACACATTCAAAATCACTTGCTTTTCCCTTGAAAGTTGTTTAAACATGTTTAAAAATGCATGTAATGTTGTTTAAAACAAAAAGAATGATGCATTTCATGCTTTTAAGCTGTTTTGATCACTTTCTGTTTTTGGCCTGGAAACATCATATCTCAGCCCCACGAGCAAGAATAGTGCATCAGAACACCAAAATGTAACACATTCAAAATCACTTGCTTTTCCCTTGAAAGTTGTTTAAACATGTTTAAAACTGCATGTAATGTTGTTTAAAACAAAAAGAATGATGCATTTCATGCTTTTAAGCTGTTTTGATCACTTTCTGTTTTTGGCCTGGAAACATCATATCTCAGCCCCACGAGCAAGAATAGTGCATCAGAACACCAAAATTTGAACACATTCAAAATCACTTGCTTTTCCCTTGAAAGTTGTTTAAACATGTTTAAAACTGCATGTAATGTTGTTTAAAACAAAAAGAATGATGCATTTCATGCTTTTAAGCTGTTTTGATCACTTTCTGTTTTTGGCCTGGAAACATCATATCTCAGCCCCACGAGCAAGAATAGTGCATCAGAACACCAAAATTTAAACACATTCAAAATCACTTGCTTTTCCCTTGAAAGTTGTTTAAACATGTTTAAAAATGCATGTAATGTTGTTTAAAACAAAAAGAATGATGCATTTCATGCTTTTAAGCTGTTTTGATCACTTTCTGTTTTTGGCCTGGAAACATCATATCTCAGCCCCACGAGCAAGAATAGTGCATCAGAACACCAAAATTTGAACACATTCAAAATCACTTGCTTTTCCCTTGAAAGTTGTTTAAACATGTTTAAAACTGCATGTAATGTTGTTTAAAGCAAAAAGAATGATGCATTTCATGCTTTTAAGCTGTTTTGATCACTTTCTGTTTTTGGCCTGGAAACATCATATCTCAGCCCCACGAGCAAGAATAGTGCATCAGAACACCAAAATTTGAACACATTCAAAATCACTTGCTTTTCCCTTGAAAGTTGTTTAAACATGTTTAAAACTGCATGTAATGTTGTTTAAAACAAAAAGAATGATGCATTTCATGCTTTTAAGCTGTTTTGATCACTTTCTGTTTTTGGCCTGGAAACATCATATCTCAGCCCCACGAGCAAGAATAGTGCATCAGGACTTCCGGTATGCAGGTGGAAGAGTGAGACGTGTACGGGAGCCGCTCCGTAAATTTGATCTAATTCAATCAGCTAAAAGGGGCATTTTGAGCTTTTAAAGAGATAAAGTGACGTCCACAACGGAAAAGATCCTTTCGAATCCAGCTAGAATCTGTTTTCATCGTCATTATGCCTAAAACCAAGCGTGTTTCTCCTGGTCCTGCTGAAACTGACGACGACGCCAAAATGGCTGCGCTCTCCTCGGAGTTAACGCCAGCTGTTTTAAAAGAGTTGCTCATTACAACAATACGTCAAGAGATTACTGAGTTGAGAACTGAATTCCTTGCAGAAATACGCGCATCTACAGCTACCCTTCAGGCCACCATTTCCTGTCACAGTACCAAGATCGCAGACATTGAAACATCGCTGAATAGCGTGGACGAAAGGCTCGATGCTTTGGAGCGTAAATGCCAATCACTAGAAAAGGACAACGAGGATTTGAAATCTAAAGCGGACGATTTAGAAAACCGCTCGCGGCGTAACAATCTTCGCATTTTGGGCATCCCGGAGAGTGTGGAAATGTCCAAGCCCTCTCATTTCATGGCAACGTTTTTCACAGAACTTTTCGGAGATAAGTTATCTTCAGCGCCAGAAATTGAACGGGCACATTGGTCTCTCGCTACAAAACCGCGGCCTGGTGCACCTCCAAGACCAATGATTGTACGCTTTCTTCGCTTCCAAACAAGGTAGGAGATATTACGTCTGGCACGAGAACGCGGAGAACTGCGTTACAAAGAATCAAAAGTTTTGATTTTTCCTGATTTTTCCAGATCTCAAGAAACGGCGAGACCAGTTCAAGTCTATTAAGAGTGATTTGCACACCGCGGGGGTTAAATTCAGAATGGTATATCCCTGCAAACTCATCCTTTCATTCAACGGAGAAACGCGTAGTTTCGATTCACCTGGCGCTGCGCTCTCCTTTTTTGCTACAACGATTAAACCTCAACAGTCCAACGAAACACCTGCCGTGGCCTCGGGTATATAGCCGACTACTGACGGAGGATGTTTCTCTTTTGACAATACGTGAGTGACACTTTATAGAAAACACTTCGATAGGACTATTGTGGACTCGTCACCAAACGGGTGCATGGTATCGGATTATTGACTTTTTTCGTTATTAATACTTATTACCCAGGCACCCCAGAAGTCGTTTTTCCTATATGGTATGCTACAATTCACAACATGATGTTCCTTACTTTTCTTATTTGGAAATGTACTACGGAGCTCTCTCCGAAAAGTTCGACGGAGAGACTTTTTTTTTCGTGTGTTAATGGGGAATGTTTATTCAAACATGCAAGGGAGGGTGTTTTTATTTTAGTTTTTTATTAATTTGTTTATTTATTTTTATTTATTTGTTTATTTATTTTTGCCTTTTTTTCTTCTCGTTTCTTCAGTATTTCACATGCCAATTCAGAAGTTGTTATCCCATGTCTTTTATTTTTATTTTTTACTCGGCCAATTCGTTTACATATATTGCCAGTGTTGTAACCGATGACCAGTAATGCTAAGCAAGGAAGCTCATGCATTCGTTTCACCAGTTGGAATGTTGAAGGGCTAAATAGTATAATAAAATGTAATAAGGTTCTGTCACATCTGGAACACTTAGATACTCATATTGGATTTCTACAAGAAACTCACTTAAAAAACTTAAGTCATAACAGATTGTGTAAGAAATGGGTTGGACAAGTATATCACTCTAAATTCAATAGTAAATCTAGAGGGGTAGCAATTATTCTAAACAAATGTATTCAGTTTTCCCCTTCACATACTCTAACTGATCCTGGGGGAAGATATGTCATTGTTTCAGGTGTTCTATATGGAGCACCTGTTACACTAGCTAATATATATGCACCGAACAATGACGATGAACACTTTATTCAGAAAATATTTTCTGTACTTCCTGACTTGAATACACATTGCCTTATTATGGGAGGTGATTTTAATTGTACTCTGAATACCTTTCAAGATCGTTCATCCACAAAACCTATCCAATCTTCTAAAATGGCTACTACACTTAAGTTGCTCCTAAACACTTGCGGTCAAGTTGACGTATGGCGCTTTTTTAACCCTTCAGCACGACAGTATTCTTTCTTCTCACATGTCCATCACAGTTACTCCCGTATTGATTATTTTTTTTTAGACAAGAAGTGGCTATCTAATGTGAAGGACTGTTCATATAACAGTATTGTTATATCCGACCATGCCCCACTTACACTGTCTATTAGGTTTCAGAATAAGATGCTACATTCTGGAAGCTGGAGATTTAACTCTCTCTTTCTGTCTGATAAAGAGTTTTGTAATAGGTTACAAACTCACTTAGATACTTTCTTGGACATAAATACGATTCCAGAGACCTCACCTTCTATAATTTGGGAAGCCCTGAAAGCCTATATGCGAGGGCAAGTCATCTCTTACTCTGCCTGTATAAACAGTCAACGACGAAAGAAATTAGAAGAACTGTCCTTTAAAATTCATCAGCTTGATTCGGCCTATGCAATCTCTCCAGATCCTGGAATTTATAAAGAAAGACTTAAATTGCAGTCTGATTTTAATATATTATCAACTCACCAAGCTAAGAAGTTACTGCTTAGGTCTAAACATAAGTCTTTTGAATATGGGGAAAAGCCAAATAAACTTCTTGCATTTCAATTAAAAGAAGAATTGGCTCAAAATTTAATCTCTCAGATCCGCTCCCCTGCTGGTGATTTGATCACTGATCCTGTAGACATATCTGCTCATTTTAAAGATTATTATGCTAAGCTATATAACTCTGAACCCCCAACCTCGGGTTCCCTTATGGAGAGTTTTTTTGAACACCTGTCCATACCTACAATATCAGACACCATGAGAGAAGAATTAGAATTGCCTTTTTCTCCAGAAGAGATAACTCTAGCTATTCAGAATATGCAAAATGGAAAGAGTCCTGGACCCGACGGATTTCCTGTTGAATTCTTTAAAAAGTTTTCTCAAACACTTAAAACGCCTTTTTTAAATATGCTTGTAGACTCCCTTGATAATGGCTGCCTACCTTCAACCCTTCGTCATTCCAGTATTTCTTTGATTTTAAAAAAAGACAAAGACCCACTTGAATGTGGATCTTACCGGCCAATTAGTCTTTTAAATGTAGATGTAAAGATTCTGGCTAAAATGCTTGCAAAGCGATTGGAATCTGTTTTAACTGCAATTATACATGACGATCAAACAGGTTTTATTAAAAATAGATTATTGTCTCACAACATAAGAAGATTATTAAATATAATTTATACCTCTGATTCTCATCCACCGGAGGCTCTTCTTTTGCTTGATGCAGAGAAAGCCTTCGACCGTGTGGAATGGGATTACTTATTTTATGTATTACAGAAATTTGGCTTTGGTAATAAGTTCATAGCCTGGATTAAACTTTTATATTCTTTTCCAATATCCTCAGTTTGTGTAAACCGTGTAGCCTCCTCAAACTTCCCTTTGAAACGAGGTACAAGACAGGGCTGCCCGCTCTCGCCACTGCTTTTTGCATTGGCAATTGAGCCTTTGGCGATTGCCATCCGTACTGAGCATACCGTACAGGGCATTGGGAGAGCTGGCACAGACCACAAAATCTCACTATATGCTGATGATGTGTTACTTTACATGTCAAACCCAGATGTCTCTTTACCCGAAGTCCTTAGAATTTTAAAATCTTTTAGCCATTTTTCTGGCTACAAATTAAATATAAATAAAAGTGAGATATATCCAATAAATTTTCCTACTTCTAAATTACCCCCAGGTGCTTCAATGTTCAAAGTGGCCACTCACAGTTTTAAATACTTAGGCATAACAATTACTCGTAAATATGCAGAACTTTTCAAAGCTAATTTCACTGCGCTTCTCCTGCGAATTCAGGATGACTTCATACGCTGGTCAGTTCTCCCTCTGTCATTGACTGGACGAGTAAACACAGTGAAGATGAATGTTTTACCCAGATTCCTGTATTTATTCCAGTGCGTTCCCATCTTCATACCCAAGTCATTTTTTAAGATTTTAAACCAACATATTTCTTCCTTTATTTGGAATAAAAGACCAGCCAGAATACGGAGGGAAATACTGCAGAAACCGAAGCTTGAAGGTGGGCTCGCCCTTCCTAATTTTTTACATTACTACTGGGCTGCAAACATACATTCTACACTATTCTGGTTTCAGAGCCATTTTGGGCTCTGTGACTGGGCTCCGGCTTGGGTTGGTATAGAGATAGGATCTTGTTCACCAGCCTCTCCGGCCGCATTACTTTGCGGTCCCCTCACCGCCATCTCACGATGTTTCTTTGGTAACTGCATTGTCCGACACTCATTACGAATATGGTCCCAACTTCGAAATCATTTCGGTCTTCAACGTCTGCCCTTGGTCTTACCTATTAACCATAACCCTGCATTTCCCCCATCACTTAACGATAAAGCATTTAATATTTGGCGGAGAGCAGGAATATCCACTGTCAGGGATATTTATATTGATAATATTTTTCCCAGCTTTTCACAATTAATACAAAAATTTTCTCTTCCTAGCACTCATTTCTTTAGATACTTGCAACTTAGGAACTTTGTTAAAAACTCATACCCAGATTTTCCGAACCTTCCACCAAAATCTCAACTTGACCAAATTTTTGAAGTACCCTTAGATAAAAAAGGTATACTGTCTATTTTATACAGGCTGATCTCCTCTTTTTCTACTACCTCTCTTTCCTTTATTAAACAACAGTGGGAGTCAGACCTTAATCTTACATTCGAGGACGAGACGTGGGATGAGATTTTGTCCCGCGTTCATACCTCCTCTATCTGTGCACGACATTGCCTCATCCAATTAAAATTTGTTCATCGAATATACTGGACAAAAGTGAGGTTGGCAAAAATAACTCAAGACTTGGACCCTAAATGTGACCGCTGTAATCAAGCACCTGCAGACTTAATACATATGTTTTGGCTTTGTCCATCAATCACTTCTTTTTGGCTATCAATTTTCAAGTGTTTCTCTTCTGTGACAAAGATACACATTGAACCGTGTCCTCTTATTGCACTTTTTGGACTTTCTCCGAATATAGCAGGGTTATCGAGCTGTACTGCAAACGCCCTTGCATTTTTGACACTGTTAGCAAGAAGATGTATTTTGTTATTATGGAAACAAAGATTTCCCCCGAGTTTTGACAGCTGGTTGCGAGATGCAATGAGCTTCATCCATTTGGAAAAAATCAGGTTTACAATAAATGGCAATACTAGGGCTTTTTCTGAAACATGGGACCCATTTAGAATTTTCTTTTCTGAGCATGTCAGTATCTCTACAAACTGTTAATCTAAATCTTAGGGTCTTTCAATTGCAATGCAAACATAATTAGATACTTTGTATAAATACCTGAGAATTCATTTTTGTAATATTGGGTTATCAAGGTATAGGTGTACTCTGTACAGATGCTTTTTTTATTAATATATATATATTTTTTTTTTTTTTTTTGTTATTTATTTATTTTTAATTTTTTAATTTTATTTATTTATTTTATCATTAGTTTTATTATTATTATTACTTGTTTAGAGGGTAGGGGTGGGAATAATTTTTGTTTAAATTTCTCTGTAAAAATTTCTTTGTTATATCTGTAAAAGTTTAATAAACAGATTTAAAAAAAAAAAAAAAAAAAAGAATAGTGCATCAGAACACCAAAATTTGAACACGTTCAAAATCACTTGCTTTTCCCTTGAAAGTTGTTTAAACATGTTTAAAACTGCATGTAATGTTGTTTAAAACAAAAAGAATGATGCATTTCATGCTTTTAAGCTGTTTTGATCACTTTCTGTTTTTGGCCTGGAAACATCATATCTCAGCCCCACAAGCAAGAATAGTGCATCAGAACACCAAAATTTGAACACATTCAAAATCACTTGCTTTTCCCTTGAAAGTTGTTTAAACATGTTTAAAACTGCATGTAATGTTGTTTAAAGCAAAAAGAATGATGCAGTTTCATTGCTTTTAAGCTGTTTTTATCACTTTCTGTTTTTGGCCTGGAAACATCATATCTCAGCCCCACGAGCAAGAATAGTGCATCAGAACACCAAAATTTAAACACATTCAAAATCACTTGCTTTTCCCTTGAAAGTTGTTTAAACATGTTTAAAAATGCATGTAATGTTGTTTAAAACAAAAAGAATGATGCATTTCATGCTTTTAAGCTGTTTTGATCACTTTCTGTTTTTGGCCTGGAAACATCATATCTCAGCCCCACGAGCAAGAATAGTGCATCAGAACACCAAAATTTAAACACATTCAAAATCACTTGCTTTTCCCTTGAAAGTTGTTTAAACATGTTTAAAACTGCATGTAATGTTGTTTTAAACAAAAAGAATGATGCATTTCATGCTTTTAAGCTGTTTTGATCACTTTCTGTTTTTGGCCTGGAAACATCATATCTCAGCCCCACGAGCAAGAATAGTGCATCAGAACACCAAAATTTGAACACATTCAAAATCACATGCTTTTCCCTTGAATGTTGTTTAAACATGTTTAAAACTGCATGTAATGTTGTTTAAAACAAAAAGAATGATGCATTTCATGCTTTTAAGCTGTTTTGATCACTTTCTGTTTTTGGCCTGGAAACATCATATCTCAGCCCCACGAGCAAGAATAGTGCATCAGAACACCAAAATTTGAACACATTCAAAATCACTTGCTTTTCCCTTGAAAGTTGTTTAAACATGTTTAAAACTGCATGTAATGTTGTTTAAAGCAAAAAGAATGATGCATTTCATGCTTTTAAGCTGTTTTGATCACTTTCTGTTTTTGGCCTGGAAACATCATATCTCAGCTCCACGAGCAAGAATAGTGCATCAGAACACCAAAATTTAAACACATTCAAAATCACTTGCTTTTCCCTTGAAAGTTGTTTAAACATGTTTAAAAATGCATGTAATGTTGTTTAAAACAAAAAGAATGATGCATTTCATGCTTTTAAGCTGTTTTGATCACTTTCTGTTTTTGGCCTGGAAACATCATATCTCAGCCCCACGAGCAAGAATAGTGCATCAGAACACCAAAATTTAAACACATTCAAAATCACTTGCTTTTCCCTTGAAAGTTGTTTAAACATGTTTAAAAATGCATGTAATGTTGTTTAAAACAAAAAGAATGATGCATTTCATGCTTTTAAGCTGTTTTGATCACTTTCTGTTTTTGGCCTGGAAACATCATATCTCAGCCCCACGAGCAAGAATAGTGCATCAGAACACCAAAATTTAAACACATTCAAAATCACTTGCTTTTCCCTTGAAAGTTGTTTAAACATGTTTAAAACTGCATGTAATGTTGTTTTAAACAAAAAGAATGATGCATTTCATGCTTTTAAGCTGTTTTGATCACTTTCTGTTTTTGGCCTGGAAACATCATATCTCAGCCCCACGAGCAAGAATAGTGCATCAGAACACCAAAATTTGAACACATTCAAAATCACATTGCTTTTCCCTTGAAAGTTGTTTAAACATGTTTAAAACTGCATGTAATGTTGTTTAAAACAAAAAGAATGATGCATTTCATGCTTTTAAGCTGTTTTGATCACTTTCTGTTTTTGGCCTGGAAACATCATATCTCAGCCCCACGAGCAAGAATAGTGCATCAGAACACCAAAATTTGAACACATTCAAAATCACTTGCTTTTCCCTTGAAAGTTGTTTAAACATGTTTAAAACTGCATGTAATGTTGTTTAAAGCAAAAAGAATGATGCATTTCATGCTTTTAAGCTGTTTTGATCACTTTCTGTTTTTGGCCTGGAAACATCATATCTCAGCTCCACGAGCAAGAATAGTGCATCAGAACACCAAAATTTAAACACATTCAAAATCACTTGCTTTTCCCTTGAAAGTTGTTTAAACATGTTTAAAAATGCATGTAATGTTGTTTAAAACAAAAAGAATGATGCATTTCATGCTTTTAAGCTGTTTTGATCACTTTCTGTTTTTGGCCTGGAAACATCATATCTCAGCCCCACGAGCAAGAATAGTGCATCAGAACACCAAAATTTAAACACATTCAAAATCACTTGCTTTTCCCTTGAAAGTTGTTTAAACATGTTTAAAACTGCATGTAATGTTGTTTAAAGCAAAAAGAATGATGCATTTCATGCTTTTAAGCTGTTTTTATCACTTTCTGTTTTTGGCCTGGAAACATCATATCTCAGCCCCACGAGCAAGAATAGTGCATCAGAACACCAAAATTTAAACACATTCAAAATCACTTGCTTTTCCCTTGAAAGTTGTTTAAACATGTTTAAAACTGCATGTAATGTTGTTTAAAGCAAAAAGAATGATGCATTTCATGCTTTTAAGCTGTTTTGATCACTTTCTGTTTTTGGCCTGGAAACATCATATCTCAGCCCCACGAGCAAGAATAGTGCATCAGAACACCAAAATTTAAACACATTCAAAATCACTTGCTTTTCCCTTGAAAGTTGTTTAAACATGTTTAAAAATGCATGTAATGTTGTTTAAAACAAAAAGAATGATGCATTTCATGCTTTTAAGCTGTTTTGATCACTTTCTGTTTTTGGCCTGGAAACATCATATCTCAGCCCCACGAGCAAGAATAGTGCATCAGAACACCAAAATGTAAACACATTCAAAATCACTTGCTTTTCCCTTGAAAGTTGTTTAAACATGTTTAAAACTGCATGTAATGTTGTTTAAAGCAAAAAGAATGATGCATTTCATGCTTTTAAGCTGTTTTGATCACTTTCTGTTTTTGGCCTGGAAACATCATATCTCAGCTCCACGAGCAAGAATAGTGCATCAGAACACCAAAGTTTAAACACATTCAAAATCACTTGCTTTTCCCTTGAATGTTGTTTAAACATGTTTAAAACTGCATGTAATGTTGTTTAAAGCAAAAAGAATGATGCATTTCATGCTTTTAAGCTGTTTTGATCACTTTCTGTTTTTGGCCTGGAAACATCATATCTCAGCCCCACGAGCAAGAATAGTGCATCAGAACACCAAAATTTAAACACATTCAAAATCACTTGCTTTTCCCTTGAAAGTTGTTTAAACATGTTTAAAACTGCATGTAATGTTGTTTAAAGCAAAAAGAATGATGCATTTCATGCTTTTAAGCTGTTTTGATCACTTTCTGTTTTTGGCCTGGAAACATCATATCTCAGCTCCACGAGCAAGAATAGTGCATCAGAACACCAAAATTTAAACACATTCAAAATCACTTGCTTTTCCCTTGAAAGTTGTTTAAACATGTTTAAAACTGCATGTAATGTTGTTTAAAACAAAAAGAATGATGCATTTCATGCTTTTAAGCTGTTTTGATCACTTTCTGTTTTTGGCCTGGAAACATCATATCTCAGCCCCACGAGCAAGAATAGTGCATCAGAACACCAAAATTTGAACACATTCAAAATCACTTGCTTTTCCCTTGAAAGTTGTTTAAACATGTTTAAAACTGCATGTAATGTTGTTTAAAACAAAAAGAATGATGCATTTCATGCTTTTAAGCTGTTTTGATCACTTTCTGTTTTTGGCCTGGAAACATCATATCTCAGCCCCACGAGCAAGAATAGTGCATCAGAACACCAAAATTTAAACACATTCAAAATCACTTGCTTTTCCCTTGAAAGTTGTTTAAACATGTTTAAAAATGCATGTAATGTTGTTTAAAACAAAAAGAATGATGCATTTCATGCTTTTAAGCTGTTTTGATCACTTTCTGTTTTTGGCCTGGAAACATCATATCTCAGCCCCACGAGCAAGAATAGTGCATCAGAACACCAAAATTTGAACACATTCAAAATCACTTGCTTTTCCCTTGAAAGTTGTTTAAACATGTTTAAAAACTGCATGTAATGTTGTTTAAAGCAAAAAGAATGATGCATTTCATGCTTTTAAGCTGTTTTGATCACTTTCTGTTTTTGGCCTGGAAACATCATATCTCAGCCCCACGAGCAAGAATAGTGCATCAGAACACCAAAATTTGAACACATTCAAAATCACTTGCTTTTCCCTTGAAAGTTGTTTAAACATGTTTAAAACTGCATGTAATGTTGTTTTAAACAAAAAGAATGATTCATTTCTTGCTTTTAAGCTGTTTTGATCACTTTCTGTTTTTGGCCTGGAAACATCATCTCTCAGCCCCACGAGCAAGAATAGTGCATCAGAACACCAAAATTTAAACACATTCAAAATCACTTGCTTTTCCCTTGAAAGTTGTTTAAACATGTTTAAAACTGCATGTAATGTTGTTTAAAGCAAAAAGAATGATGCATTTCATGCTTTTAAGCTGTTTTGATCACTTTCTGTTTTTGGCCTGGAAACATCATATCTCAGCCCCACGAGCAAGAATGGTGCATCAGAACACCAAAATTTGAACACATTCAAAATCACTTGCTTTTCCCTTGAAAGTTGTTTAAACATGTTTAAAACTGCATGTAATGTTGTTTAAAAGCAAAAAGAATGATGCATTTCATGCTTTTAAGCTGTTTTTATCACTTTCTGTTTTTGGCCTGGAAACATCATATCTCAGCCCCACGAGCAAGAATAGTGCATCAGAACACCAAAATTTAAACACATTCAAAATCACTTGCTTTTCCCTTGAAAGTTGTTTAAACATGTTTAAAAATGCATGTAATGTTGTTTAAAACAAAAAGAATGATGCATTTCATGCTTTTAAGCTGTTTTGATCACTTTCTGTTTTTGGCCTGGAAACATCATATCTCAGCCCCACGAGCAAGAATAGTGCATCACAACACCAAAATTTAAACACATTCAAAATCACTTGCTTTTCCCTTGAAAGTTGTTTAAACATGTTTAAAACTGCATGTAATGTTGTTTAAAACAAAAAGAATGATGCATTTCATGCTTTTAAGCTGTTTTGATCACTTTCTGTTTTTGGCCTGGAAACATCATATCTCAGCCCCACGAGCAAGAATAGTGCATCAGAACACCAAAATTTGAACACATTCAAAATCACTTGCTTTTCCCTTGAAAGTTGTTTAAACATGTTTAAAAATGCATGTAATGTTGTTTAAAACAAAAAGAATGATGCATTTCATGCTTTTAAGCTGTTTTGATCACTTTCTGTTTTTGGCCTGGAAACATCATATCTCAGCCCCTACGAGCAAGAATAGTGCATCAGAACACCAAAATTGAACACATTCAAAATCACTTGCTTTTCCCTTGAAAGTTGTTTAAACATGTTTAAAACTGCATGTAATGTTGTTTAAAACAAAAAGAATGATGCATTTCATGCTTTTAAGCTGTTTTGATCACTTTCTGTTTTTGGCCTGGAAACATCATATCTCAGCCCCACGAGCAAGAATAGTGCATCAGAACACCAAAATTTAAACACATTCAAAATCACTTGCTTTTCCCTTGAAAGTTGTTTAAACATGTTTAAAACTGCATGTAATGTTGTTTAAAACAAAAAGAATGATGCATTTCATGATTTTAAGCTGTTTTGATCACTTTCTGTTTTTGGCCTGGAAACATCATATCTCAGCCCCACGAGCAAGAATAGTGCATCAGAACACCAAAATTTGAACACATTCAAAATCACTTGCTTTTCCCTTGAAAGTTGTTTAAACATGTTTAAAAATGCATGTAATGTTGTTTAAAACAAAAAGAATGATGCATTTCATGCTTTTAAGCTGTTTTGATCACTTTCTGTTTTTGGCCTGGAAACATCATATCTCAGCCCCACGAGCAAGAATAGTGCATCAGAACACCAAAATTTAAACACATTCAAAATCACTTGCTTTTCCCTTGAAAGTTGTTTAAACATGTTTAAAAATGCATGTAATGTTGTTTAAAACAAAAAGAATGATGCATTTCATGCTTTTAAGCTGTTTTTATCACTTTCTGTT
>CAIGQS010000564.1:7500-22056 GCA_903798195.1 Danio kyathit | reverse complement strand
TTCCAGCCGCAACATCCATACACTCTCATTCACACTCATACACTACGGACAATTAAGCTTACCAATTCCCCTACAGAGCATGTGCTTGGACTTTTGGGGGGAACCGAAGCACCCGGAGGAAACCCCACGTGAACACGGGGAGATCATCTTCTTCAACGTATCATAATTAATTTATTATTCCTTTTTTTTGGAGCATACAATAGCATTTAACAGTTTAATTTGCACTAATGTTAACTCATTTCAGTGGAGGTAAAACTGGTTTTAATCTGTAACTAATGTGAAGATTAGTTGTGCATTTTGGATGTTACACTATTTGCATCACACATTTTTTACCCCAATTTTTTGTTTAATGGAGAGCAGATTTCTTCAACACATTTCCATTCATAATAGTTTTAATAACTCATTTCTAATAACTGATTTATTTTATCTTTGTCATGATGACAGT
Organism: Danio kyathit; assembly: GCA_903798195.1. Classification (NCBI taxonomy): domain Eukaryota; kingdom Metazoa; phylum Chordata; class Actinopteri; order Cypriniformes; family Danionidae; genus Danio; species Danio kyathit. Next base: position 21,611 of record CAIGQS010000564.1, on the reverse strand, counting down.
AAATAATATTTGACTAGATATTTTTCAAGACACTTCTATACAGCTTAAAGTGACATTTAAAGGCTTAACTAGGTAAATTAGGTTAACTAGGCAGGTTAGGGTAATTAGGTTATTGCTAATAATTTTGACCTTAATATGGTTTAAAAAAAAATAAAAACTGCTTTTATTCCAGCCAAAATAAAACAAATAAGACTTTCTCCAGAAGAAAAAATATTATCAGACATACTGTGAAAATGTCTTTGCTCTGTTAAACATCATTTGGGAAATATTTAAAAAAGAAAATCAAAGGGGGAGTCATAATTCTGACTTCAACTGTATGTATATATACACACAGTGCTCAGCATATATGAGTACACCCCTCACGAATCTGAAGCCAAATATGGAGCTTATCTATCAAAATAGCTTATGATAACGGTATAAAACTAGTACACCCAAATGTATATGTTACAGAAAAATATTAAATACAAATTTAAAAAAGAGGAAAAATCAAGAGAAGCAAAAAATTTTAAAAAATTAGTTGAAATTTTGTAGGTTGTAATGTTTTTTTTTTTTTCAATATTTTGCTTGAATTTAATTGTATAATCTTCATTCATTCATTTTCTTTTCGGCTTAGTCACTTTATTAATCCGGGGTCGCCACAGCGGAATGAACCGCCAACTTATCCAGCACATGTTTTACTCAGCGGATGCCCTTCCAGCTGCAACCCATCACTGGGAAACATCCACACACACTCATTCACACTCATACACTATGGACAATTTAGCCTTCCCAATTCACCTGTACCACATGTCTTTGGACTGTGGGGGAAACCGGAGCACACGGAGGAAACCCACGCCAACACGGGGAGAACATGCAAACTCCACCCAGCCGAAGCTCGAACCAGCGACCTTCTTGCTGTGAGGCAACAGCACTACCTACTGCGCCACTGCGTTGCCTGTATTATCTTTCAATTTCTAAATATGTTTGGTGACTAAAATATTATTTTAATAAATATCTCTGTTTAATGAATCTGTTTTGTTTAAATGCACCAAAATACATTGCCTATATTCACTGAGAAATGGAGGAAAATATTCATTTTCTAAACGGGGTGTACTCAGTTATGCTGAGCACTGTGTGTGTATAGACTGATTTCCCGCGGCCGCCATTTTAAACAGCGAAATCGAGGCTGCGGTGGGAAGAAACCTGGAAGTATCGCCTGAGACACACAGGAATGTTGTGTACCTGACTGTATATCTAATCAGCGAAGAGAAAGTGACACAAATGTATAATTTCACCACCTTCCGAGTGACCCAAAGGTCCATTCTAGATGGAAAGTGAAAATAAAAAGGGATATCAGGCCTCATTTTCAGCTAAGTTAAGGGAAATGGCACTAGTCAGCTAACGTTTTCTTTCCCAAACACACATTTTAGATGCCATTCATCAAACTCCAGTTAATGAACTGATTCTTTCACTATATTAGACTTGTCATGATACAAAATTTCAGTACTGAAATGTAAAATAACCATCCATTACCCGTTAACTGTTGGGTGCGTTCCTAAACAGCGCTGATTTGCCGTGATGTTCAACAGAAATGACTGTGATTGGCCGTGGAGGTCATCAGTTCACTGCTGCACTTCACCGATGTTTACCGAGTGCATACACAGACGATTATCGCTGATGAATCGACTGATTTTCACGCCTTTAAAATGCTCCAATGTCCGTCTGTGTTTGCAATCTGTGAAGAGCGGTATTCTGATGACCTTCACAGCCAATCACAGTCATGTCTGCTGAGCACTGGTGAATCCTGTGGCAAATCAGCAGTGTTTATGAACGCGCTCAGCGGCGCTTAAATGTTAGCGGGAAAAGTACCGGGACAACACTGTTACAGACAGCACGAAGGTGTGCTACAGAGGACTGCATCGTTTTATCGCTCACCGGCAGGGGCGCCGCTGGCCACCACGGGCCCTCTGACAAGTGAATTAGAAAATGAATGAAAGTGAAGAGCCGGGGTGGTTCGCGGGCCCTTTATAATGTCTCTGTGGGCCCCCTGAATATATGGGCCCTTAGAATCCGCCTAACCCACGCGGCGCCCCTGCTCACCGGGTTAAATAGGCTGAAGCAGGGATGTGTCCCCACAGTGTTTACCTACCGCCCTGAACTGAAGTCTAGGAGGACACTTAAGCGTATCACTCTTAAAGAGATTGTGATGTTGTTTGATGCCTAATATGCTTTTAATTGTTTAAACTAAACTGAACTGAATGATATTAAAGTGATGTTCACACCATATCTGCATTTTGAAATCGCAGCAACAGCTGGAGGTTTATAGTCCACAGCATGCTGTTGCAATGTTTACAATGCTGATCCTACACTTCCGGGTTTCTTCCCACCGCAGACTCGCTTTCGTGTTTTAAAATGGCGGCCGCGTGAAATAAGCGTATACCAGGGGTGGCAGGTGCGCCAGTGCCTCACATGTCATCATCCTCACCTGCACTCATGACATGTATACTAATGATAAAATAAATATTTGTCCACTAATCTGTGCTATAAATGCAATTTCTGTATGATTCAAATGATTTCAATCATTTTTATGATCAAAATCGCTGTATTTTGTGTATCTCCTGTTCAATTACAACATAGGAAGCAAGCTAAAGCAGCACCGAGCTGTGCCTAACGTCAGATTGCGCAGTCCCCTGCACACTGCGCCTTTTGCTCACTCAGTGTATGCTACCAATGTAATGCTATATTAAAATCTTTTTAGATATTGTAGACATTTTTATTACGTCATCAGTTTCCATATAATAGGTAATGTATTTCACGAATGTTTAGTATTAGAATATGACATAAAGCGGCACTGAAGAGACATGAAGTAAGGCAGGCAGTTGCTCTGCTGCACTGAAGAGGGCGCACGTGAGCTCTGACTGTTTATTCATGTTCAGTGGTTGCTCTTCTTCTACGCGGTAAAGTTCATTAGCAGTCCGTTATTTTATGTTTTGCTCTGACTGACTGCAAAAATAACGGATATCAGCTCAAAAATATCAATCAAAACGGGAATAAATAATGGACGACCAATGCAGGAGCTGAAGGACTTGCTTCAAAGGACGGGACAGAAGATAACACGATCATTTCAAAGTAATTTAAGCCATGTCAAGACTTCATTTACAAGTAAAGGTAGGACCAGTGTGCGAATCCTGTTTGTGTGTGTGAGAGAGAGAGCGAGAGAGAGAGCGAGAGCGAGCATCCCCTGCAGTGCTGTGTGTGTGTGTGTGTGTGTGTGTGTGTGTGTGTGTGAATGAGAGCGCATCCGCCGTGGTGCTGTGTGAGTCGCTTGTTATAGTTGTCTGTAGCATACAGCTGTGTGTTTTTTTGGGAGGCATATTTAATCGCTAAACACTTGACATCCTTTCTTGGCCCAATATGTACCTGCCATGTGTATAAAAGGAATGCTGATATGAAATATGAAACACAATCGGTAGTTGGCAAAAATATCAGGTGGATATGTTTGTAAATCTGACTTTACAAGTTCTTTTCACCAGCCACAAACCTCACCGCACGTCACTGATATATACAGTATATATTGTTTTCTTATTTATCAATCAGTTTTGGTTTACGTAATGATTTTGATGGTTTTTTCAAAACATCGCAGTAGATGTAGGGGAGTAATGCAGAACTAAATTACATTACATCGACACTCAGCAAGAACATAAAAACACAAATATTAATGATGAACAACTTAGCAGCAGAAAACAGAATACAAACAATATAATACATACGATTTTGTAATTTCATAAATATATAAAAATATACACTCAGCGGCCACTTTATTAGGTACATCTTACTAGTACCTAATACCTAATAAATGCTCACAATACCACCACCACCACCAGCCTGAACCGCTGATACAAGGCAGGATGGATCCATGCTTACATGTTGTTGACGCCAAATTCTTACCCGACCATCCGAATGTGGCAGCAGACTCATCAGACCAGGCAACGTTTCTCCAATCTTCTATTGTCCAGTTTTGGTGAGCCTGTGTGAATTGTAGCCTCAGTTTCCTGTTCTTAGCTGACAGGAGTGGCACCCGGTGTGGTCTTCTGCTGCTGTAGCCCATCCGCCTCAAGGTTGGTCGTGTTGTGTGTTCAGAGATGCTCTTCTGCACACCTCGGTTGTAACGAGTGCTTATTAGAGTTACTTTTGCCTTTCTATCAGCTGGAACCAGTCTGGCCATTCTCCTCTGACCTCTGACATCAACAAGGCATTTGCGCCCACAGAACTGCCGCTCACTGGATATTTTCTCTTTTTCAGACCATTCTCTGTAAACCCTTGAGATTGTTGTGTGTGAAAATCTCAGTAGATCAGCAGTTTCTGAAATACTCAGAGCAGCCCGTCTGGCAGCAACAACCATGCCACATTCAAACTCACTTAAATCCCCTTTCTTCCCCATTCTGATGCTCGCTTTGAACTGCAGCAGATTGTCTTGACCATGTGTACATACCTAAATGCATTGAGCTGCTGCCATGTGATTGGCTGATTTGAAATTTGCGTTAACAAGAAGTTGGACAGGTGTACCTAATAAAGTGGCCGGTGAGTGTATATAACTTATAAACCAGTTTAAAACCACAGAAGAGACTGAGTAAATACTTAAATGCATTTGTTGCACAGTTTGTTATAGCAGTGCTCGAAATTGCGACCATTTTGGTCGCATATGCGCCCGAAATTTAATCTATGCGACCTCGAACGTTTTTAATTGTATTTCAGCCAGGTTTTACTGAACTTGCAATATTGTCAAAAACACAGAACTCTCAGTTCTTATATATGTAAAAAGGTCTAAACACATGCAAGACCATTTTAATATTTTGCTCTCCAACTAGCATGTCTGGTTCCTCTGCATATAAACTCGTAAACCGACACCTGTGATCGGTTCATGAGATCGGCCAGATTGGCGAGTACCGATCGAGTCATAAAATGTGATTATCGGCCGATACCGATCTCTGGCCGATCGATCGGAGCATCCCTAGTTTGTTATAATAGTTATGATATGTTACATACTTATTTGACTGTATATGAACTTTTTACCCTGTGTTGGCGTGGGTTTCCTCCGGGTGCTCCGGTTTCCCCCACAGTCCAAAAACATTCAGGTGAATTGAATAAGCTAAATTGTCCTTAGTGTATTAGTGTGAATGAGTGTGTGTGGATGTTTCCCAGTGATGGGTTGCAGCTGGAAGGGCATCCGCTGCGTAAAACATATGCTGGATAAGTTGGCGGTTCATTCCGCTGTGGCGACCTTAGATTAAAAACGAGATTAAGCTGAAAAGAAAATGAATGAATGAACTTTTCATTTCATACTGGCTATCAGTATAATCAGTTATCAGTAATGTTGGCTAGGCCTGTCAGGATATCTATTTTTTGATGTACGATATATTGCACCAAAATATATTGCAATAAACTATATTATTGTCATTATATAATGCAAGAATGACAATATGATATAATCACAATGCAAGTACACTCTTCCAAAAAACCCTTCATCATATTTTATTCTTAAGGATTTTTAATTAAATTATAGTCATTTTAATAATTAGGCTGTGGAATCAGAATGTGAAAACGTATATCCTAAATAAATAAATAATATTAATGTTAACAAAAAAAAGTGATAGGTAAAGTAACAGAGGCTGCAATATCTCTGGGTCAGACACCCACATGAAAATATACTATAGTAATTTATAGTAAATACTATAGTGTATTTTAACCATACTGACACTGGCCCCTCCAATAGAGATAAAGATGTTGCACAATCAGCTAAAAAGTTGCTAGAATTGGTTTTTATGTATGGGCAATATATTGCATCACCAAAAATGATTGAGGTCGTGTCCATGTGTTGTGGGATAAGTCGATATATTGATTATTGTGACTAGGCATGGGACGATAACCGTTTTCAAGGTATACCGCGGTTTGGAAAAGTCAAGGTTATCATACCGCCAAAAATTTCTCTAATACCGTTCCTAAGGTATGTGTAAGATTTTTTTTTTTACATTTTTTTTAACAACAGCATCTCCAGCAGAAAAGATATCCAAAGATGCCATTTTAAATTTGTGTTTTTGAAACTAATGAAGACAGCAGAGGTCAATGATTCATTTTCATTATTTAGCCTGGCATGTTTACTGCTCCAAAATATTATAAATGTTTCTCAAAATAAAATATATTGTGTTCAAAGGAGAAAAAAACTTTTAGTTTTTTACCCAGACATTTAAAAAGAATATATTTTAGAGCCGTAATCACAATACCGTGATACCGTGAAACCGTGATATTTTTATCCAAGGTTATCATACCGTCAGAATCTTATACCGGCCCATGCCTAATTGTGACAGGCCTAATGTTGGCTTTTATTTTAAAGGGATAATTTTGTCTTATTCATTTTAGTTTGGTTGCAATATTATTTATATATTATATATGAACTGTTAATGGCAAGGTAATTAGCCCTCCTTAAATTTGTTAGTTTTTTTGATTCGCTACAGAGCTAAACACAACTTGTCTAGTTAACCTAATTAACATAGTTAACCTTTACAATGTCACTTTAAGCTGAATACTAATTACGAAACTGAAAAATATTATGTACTGTCACCATTGTAAAGATTAAATTATTAAAAATATGCTGAAAAAATTATATTCTCTCCATATTTTAGGTTGTTTTAAGTATTTAAATTTCACAAGAGGACTAAACATTTTGACATCAACTCTACAAGAATCAGGATTATGAATCCGTATAGAGACACACAGACTCACTCACTCACACACACACACACACACACACACACACACACACACACACACACACACACACACACACACACACACACACACACACACACACTCACTCACTCACTCACATACACACACAGTAAAGCCTCTGATAAATCCCCCGTTTTCATCATGCTTCTGGTTTCCAAGTGTGTTTAGGCCTGGGTTTTGTGACGGGGCTTTGGGACGCCCCCGGCCGGCGCTCACTGGCAATGCACTGACATTTGTGTGTGTGTGTGTGTGTGTGTGTGTAAGCCACTGGTTCTGTTCAAAAACCACCATCTGTGCCTGCAATTATTCAGTTCAAGTTTATTAGTATAGTCATTTTCACAATCATTATTGTTTTAAAGCGGCTTTACAAAAGGTGCACATCACTGCATCACAATCAAAATTGGAAAAGTTAAGGTTATTAGTTACTAGAGATTTATTACAATAACTTATTATTATATTTACTAATTACAGTCATTCAGATGACAGAAAAGCTCTCAGTTCAGTCTGTGTTAGAAAGAGCAGATCAGATCACCGCAGGGTTGCCAAATCCACAAGACAAATACAAGCTTTCAAAAAAAAATACTAAGCATTATTAGTAAATTATTTATTATCATACTTTATTAGAAATTATATATTCAATAAATCATGGCAGCATATGTTTTGATGTCAGTTACAACTTATTAAAAAAAGTTAATCATGTTTATAACTCTTTTTTTTTTTAGTTTGTAGTTACAGTTTATAGATTCATTCATTCATTCATTCATTCATTCATTCATTCATTCATTCATTTTCTGCTGCTTTTCTGGGGCCGGGTCGCAGGGTTAGCAGTCTTAGGAGAGACTTCCTTCTGGTGGGACATGCCTGGAACACCTCCCTAGGTAGGCGTCCAGGAGGCATCCGAAACAGATACCTGAGCCACCTCAGCTGACTTCTCTCGATGTGGAGGAGCAGCGGCTCTACTCCGAGCTCCTCCCGAGTGTCAGAGCTTCTCACCCAATCCATAAGAGTGCGCCCTGCCACCCTGCGAAGGAAACTCATTTCGGCCGCTTGTATCCGAGATCTTGTCCTTTCGGTCATGACCCAAAGCTCATGACCGTAGGTGAGAGTAGGAATGTAGATTGACTGGTAAATCGAAAGTTTTGCCTTTCGGCTCAGCTCCTTCTTTACCACAACGGACCAATACATCGACCGCATTACTGCTGCACCAATCCGCCTGTCAATCTCACGTTCCATCCTTCCCTCACTCGTGAACAAAACCCAGAAATACTTAAACTCCTCCACCTGGGGTAAGGACTTTCCTCCAACCTGTTTGTTTGTTATTTTTATTTGTTACTTATGAATTTATTTACGGTGAAGCAATTTCATCTATATTGTAAAAAAGTGATTAGTTACTTGAGGAAAACCTGTTGTAAGTTGGAACTGTTACGTTACTTAACTTATTTTTTATATATGTATTTATGCACATTGTTATTTGCTTAATAATTATAAGGCAACTGGTTTACTGCTTTTAATAAAGCCAATTAATCAATTTTTACTGCATTAGCATTTATGCATTATCAATAAATGAGTCTGCAATGCGTTAAACTAAAATCACTTGTAGTTTGGCAAATAAAGATGGATGAAATAATAGTGTCAAGCGATGAATTACTTTTTGTATATTCTTGTATTTTATGTACATTATGTGTATTTATACTTATATACAGGGCTTGACATTAACTTTTTTGATCACCAGCCACTGTGGCTAGTCATTTTCCACCGTTACTAGCCACTCGCCATTTTCACTAGCCACAATTTTGTTGTTGGGAAAATTTATTTTGTATGCATAAATTTGACTTTGTCATCCCAAAATGACTTCATTTAGATTGTGTGTTCTGTCCACTTGCCTCCTCGTTCATTTCACAGTTTTTTGTTTATGAGCTTACTCTATGAGCATGAGCAAATGGGTTATGCTTTCATAAAAAAGTGTCGCATTGCAATTAGTTTCCTTAACAGGACTTTTCAGAGCTCAACACAATAAGGATTTACCTTTTTTTTTTCTCTTGACACACCAAACTAATTATTTCCTTGCCTCAAATTTTAAATAATGTGTCAAAACAAGCAAAATACTGCTGTATATACACACACTTTTATTTAACAAAACAGCTGACTTTTAAAAATATATATATTCTCAGCATCTAAAACTCTGCACAGCGATCTGTTCTGGCTCCCAGATCACCAGTTAATGATGCATACAACAACATATTAAAGCAATATTATTGTAAAGGATGATTATTAAACTATATTAACAAAAATAACAGGAAGCAAAAGAAACTGGGTAAAAAACATTCTGTGAATGATAATGAAAGGATGATGCCGCGCACACGGTTAATGTTAGGCCAATTAATAATCTGTTCAAAGAATGGTTAAAGCGAAAGCAGCAACAACTGCTGGATGCACCTGTGGGTGCACGAGCATCGCACTAGTTTTGTTTCCAGGCACGGTTGCTTCGAGTGAGGAAACGGCACAGGAGCTTTTAAACACTCGCGCGCATCAAATCATCTGTGCGCGCAACACTAAAGCCCTCGTCAGTGAGTGAGGATAGCCTGTCTCACCATGTGCGTGATCCTCTCCCACGCGAAAAGCTGTTTTAGTCAGTCGTGCTGCTTCTCGATTCTAAGATCACATGTGTACGCATATTGACAAACGGTCCTAAACTAACAGTCTAATCTGTAGTAACGACAAGCCAGCACTGGCAAATGTAAAAATGAGTTTCAGCCAGCCAAAGTGGCAAGTGGGAGTGGCTGTCTAACCCGCCACAAACCGAAATCTACCCGCATTTGGCGGGTTGGTGGGTGTTAATGTAAAGCCCTGCTTATATACATAAAACATTAAATAAACTAACAAACAAACAAGTAAATAAATCACAAACAAACTAAACAAAATAAATGAATAAATAAAGGTTTATTTATTTATTTAAAATACATCCATGCTTCCATGTTGTTGATGACAAATTAAAGCTGAAACCACTTGTAGTTTGGCAAATAAATATATAATTTACAAATAAATAAATAAATAAAAGTTTTTTCATTTATTCATCTATTTATTTAAAATACATCCATGCTTTCATGTTGTTGACGACAAATTCTGACCCGACCATCCGAATGTCGCAACAGAAATCGAGACTCATCAGACCAGGCAACGTTTCTCCAATCTTCTATAGCCTGTGTGAATTGTAGCCTCAGTTTCCTAGCTGACAGGAGTGGCACCCGGTGTGGTCTTCTGCTGCTGTAGCCCATCCGCTCATGAAATACTCAGACCAGCCCGTCTGGCACCAACAACCATGCCACATTCAAAGTCACTTAAATGCCCTTTCTTCCCCATTCTGATGCTCGCTTTGACCTGCAGCAGATCGTCTTGACCATGGCTGTTTCTCAATTCCAAGAACGCAAAGAACGGACTTGCATTCCGGTCTAGCCAGGTGTCCTTGGAAGAACGAACTCGGGAGACCACGAGAACAGAGAACGTGTCCTGTGAGCAATGAGATGCTGCGTTCTTCCTGATGGTCACATGACCTTCACGCATTTTAAATGGAAAATTATTTCAACATTACAGCATTCATACAACGATTTATTGTTTTTCCCCTTTTTAAAATATGTACTATGTATAAAAACATTACAAATATACATTGCACAATATAAATAAAACAGATTTTATTATGAATTTCAGCAAACAAACACTCTTAATGTGTTTATGCCTTTATTAAGATGTCCATGGTCATGTTTATATTCACCGTTTCATTTAGGGAAACTCCTGAGGTAAATAAGTGATATCGCTGAACTTTAATAATAAATCTATATAAAATGCTGCACTTCCCATCTCCAATCGCAATGACTTCTGGGACTTCTAGAGCGAGATCGGTGCTCAAGTCTGCATCCATGCGTCCTCAATATCAAGAACACATCCGGGAAGTTTCACGCGTCCTCTGCTCTTGCGGTCTTGAGTATTGGAACTGAACTTTGGCAGCTGATGATGACGTTACACGAGAACACGAGGGCGCAAGACCGCTGAAGAACGCATATTGAGAAACAGCCAATGTCTACATGCCTAAATGCATTGAGTTGCTGCCATGTGATTGGCTGATTACAAATTTGCATTAATGAGCAGTTAAACACCTAATAAAGTGGCCAGTGAGTGTATATGACACAAGTTTTCATTTCACATTTAACACTGTATATGTCATATACGCAACATATATTTGCCAAAAAAATCCTTTTTTCAACCATTGAAATTACAAACATGTACACATATGTTCAAATATATTAAGCTAGATTTTTACGTCTACAATTTGAAAGAATGATATTCCTCCAATGAGCAGAACAAGGGGATATTTAATATCATGTGCAGAGTTTATATAACTGCCCTGAAAGTCTTCAATTAACAGCATCATTCAATGCAACAGAAAATGACCATGAATGCCAAGAAAATAAGTTGCTTGTCATATTTCATAAACATTTACATTTATTTAAACAAGCAAACAATATTTTTAGATGAGCCCAAAAATATGCAACTCTTGACTTTAATGCAATTTTACTAAATACACACACTCAAAGCAGCATATTATAAGAGGACTTGGCAACTCTTTCCTCAGGTTTCTTCTGTCTGTCTGTCTCTGGCTACAGGTGAACGTCTCATTCAACACAAGTTTTATTCTCCTTTTGCCAGTTATTTCAGGAATGTTATTGATTTGTTTTATTATCATTAGTCTGGTGTAGACTCCATTTCCATTTAGTCTGGTGTCGTCCTTGGTGTGAATGAGCCTTGATAAATTGTCCTGCATTGAATTGTGTTCCAGACATGAGTGTCTTAAGTGGCGCGCTGGTGTTTTATTGACTTTCACTTTTTGCCTGCATTTTTTTTTCCCTCCCTGAAGTTATACATAAAACAATATCACTGCTGGTATGTGTTCTTTTCAATTACTCTGTTTCAGAAATTTCACACTTAGTTTTTCTATTTTCCACTCTTTATTTATTTATTTATTTATTTATTTATTTATTTATTTATTTATTTATTTATTTATATTATTTAAGTATACTATTTTTATTAGCTTTCCAAACTAAAAGTGGTTTTAATTTATGCATTGCTCACTCATTTATTGATAATGCATAAATATTTCTGCAATAAACAAAAACAAATAAATAAAGCCTATTAATCAATTTTTATTTGTTTAGTTTTTGTTTTATCTATTTATTTATTTATTTATTTATTTTTATTTACTTTTTTTTTTTTTTTTGTATTAGCTTTCCAAACTAAAAGTGGTTTTATTTAACGCATTGCAGACTTATTCACTGATAATGCATACATGTTTCTGTAGTAAAAATTTATTAATTAGCTTTATTTATTTGTTTACTGTTTTAGTTTTTTTTTTTTTTGGTTTGTTTAGTTTGTTTTATTTATTTGTTTGTAGATTTGAATTTTTAAATTATTTATTTTTTATTTTTTTATTTAAGTATACTATTTTTATTAGTTTTTCAAACTAAAAGTGGTTTTAATTTAATGCATTAATTTATTGATAATGCATAAATGCTAATGCAGTAAAAAATAATTAATTGGCTTTATTTATTTATGTTTTTGTTTATTTGATTTTACTTGTTTTATTTTATTTATACATTCATTTATTTATTTATAATTCTGGCTATACCTTTTTTAAATGTTTGAATGTTAAAACTGTTTTGTTTATATGCATCAAGATAAATTGACTATATTCACTGAGAAATGGATAAAAATTACGCATTTATTTATTTATTTATTTATTTATTTATTTATTTATTTATTTATTTATTTATTTATTTATGCATGGTATTGTAACTATATCCATTATTTATTTTCCTAATGATGGTGGGTTTTACAAACTGGTGGTCATATTATATTTTATTATATTATTCATTCATTCATTTCCTTTTCGGCTTAGTCCCTTTATTAATCAGGGGTCGCCACAGCGGAATGAACCGCCCACTTATCCAGCACGTTTTTTTTACGCAGCGGATGCCCTTCCAGCCGCAACCCATCCCTGGGAAATATATTATATTATATTATATTATATTATATTATATTATATTATATTATATTATATTATATTATATTATATTATATTATATTATATTATATACTGTTCACTGTGTATGTACTGTATATATATATATATATATATATATATATATATATATATATATATATATATATATATATATATATATATATATATAATTTTATTATTAATTAATTTCATGTTTTATGTATATAAGTATAAATACAAACTATAAACAAATATTCAATACAATATAGTCATGCATATATTTATACATTTTTAATTACATTGTAAATATAAACTTTTATTTAGCATGCAATTAATCCTTTGACACCATTATTTTATGAGCATCTTTTTATCTTCTTATTTTTATTTATTTAGAATGTTTTTGCATAGTATAAGTAAGTCTGCGCAATACTGAAAATTATGTAAAACAAAACACATTAGGCTGTATATTAGAATAGCTGGTATATAGATCTTCAATCCTTAAAGTGATTTTGTCCGGTATGGAAGACGAAACCTGCGATAATGATAAATAAATAGGCAAATAAATAAATCCATAAATGAATAAATAAATGTATTTAAAAATGCACAAATTCTTGCATGAATAAATATATAAATAATTAACAGTGCGGGCAGGTAAATAATTATAGAAATTACACAAATGTTGGGGGAATAAGAAAATGCTGAACTGAAAGTATATATTTTTTTTCATTATTGAACGTAGTACCGTATTTACTTTTCCTCAGCTCAACATGCTAATGAGAGTGTCTATTAATCATCAGTTTATTTATGCAGGAATTTGTGCATTTTTATATACATTTATTTATTTGCATATTTATTTATTTATTGTTTTGTTTATGCAGAAATTAATGGATGTATTTGACTATTTATTTATTTATTTGTTTGTTTGTTTATTTGTTTGTTTATTTATTTATTGTTTTTGCAGGTATTGTCCTCCAAAGTCTGACAGAAATCATTCATTCATTCATTCATTCATTCATTTTCTTTTCGGCTTAGTCCTTTCATTAATCTAAGGTCGCCACAGCACCAGTTTTTTTTACGCAGTGGATGACCTTCCAGCTGCAACCCATCACTGGGAAACACCCATACACTCTCATTCACACACATACACTATGGACAATTTAGTTTATCCAATTCACCTGTACCGCATGTGTTTGGACTGTGGGGGAAACCGGAGCACCCGGAGGAAACCCACGTCAACACGGTGAGAACATGCAAACTCCACACAGACTTGCCAACTGACCCAGCTGAGGCTCGA
>CAIGQS010000564.1:0-2500 GCA_903798195.1 Danio kyathit | reverse complement strand
ACACACACACACACACACACACACACACACACACACACACACACACACACACACACACACACACACACACACACACACACACACACACATATGCATTAGTGCAGAAACACTGAACACCAGCAGCACATCATGTACTTTTGCTCTCACAGAGAAAAACACACAACATGCTTCTGTCTGTGCTTCAGAATACTGGAGAAATATCCAGCATGTGTGCAGTGACTCAGGACATTTCTGAAGTGTTTGAGTTTTCATTACACTCAATGCTGATGTGATGCTTGTTTTGGAGTTGTTTCTCCACATTGAAGCACCATGGAACATTAAAATATCTGCTTCTGCTGACTGTGAAGATTCTCTGAGCTCCAGGCTCTTTGTGTAATGTCAATAGATATTAATAGACATCCTTGTGTTTAATAATGTTTCATAGCATGAGCTCAGGAATGTTATTTTGACCACATTCATGGATATTTTTTTTCTTTCTGAAACTTTTTAACTGCATGTTTGTCTGACATTTTTGCAGTAAGAACATTCTGAGGACTGAAAAGCAGCATTCTCTTAAGTTTTTATTTTAATTATTATTTTTTTACTAGGTTTATACAACAAATACAAAAAATAAAAACAATCACAACCTTTTTTCATTTAGCAAAGGATTTAAATCTATAATTGACTATTAAAAAAAACATATATATATATATATATATATATATATATAATTATTTATTTATATGCATCCATCCATCCATTTATTTACTTAGAATTTTTTTTTTATCCATCCATCCATCCATTCATTCATTACATTTATTTATTTCATTGATCCATTCATTTATTTATTAGTTTATTTATTTATGATTTTTTTCAATCATTCATTCATTTGTTTATATATTGATCCATTCATTTTATTTTTTTCATTAACTAAATAAATAATTATTTAATCCATTCATTCATTCATAAATTAATTCATCCAATCATTCATTAATTCATTTAATATTATTCACACATTCATTTATTAATTTATTCAGTCAATATTTAATTTATTCATTTATTCATTCATTCATTATTAATTAATTAATTATTTTATAACGTTTGTTATTTTATTTATTTATTTGTTAGTTTATTTATTTATTTATTAGTTTTTTTATTTATGATGTTTTTCAATCATTCATTCATTTGTTCATTCATTGATCCATTTATTCATTTTTATTTTGTCATAAATAATTAATTAATTCATTCATTTATTCATACATTTATTCATTCATGCATTATTTAATTGTTTATTTAGTTTTGTTATTTGTCCATTCCTGCATTGATTGATTCATTGATTCATTGATTGATTCATTCATTCATTCATTTATTTATTCATTCATTCATTTATGTATTAGTCACTCATTAATGTATTAATGTGTTCAATCATTGATTAATTTGTTAATTCATTTATTTATTCATTTATTAATTAATTTATACATTTATTAATTATTGTTTATTTATTCATGGATTGATTGATTTGTTTGTTTGTTTGTTTGTTTGTTTGTTTGTGGTAATAGAATAAATGAAAACGAGTTGTTTCTGTATTACTCCAGACATCTTGTCCCAATTGAACCAAACTGACCAAAGCAAATCACCTGCACATTAACACACACTGTACTTTTATTTAAAATGTTTTCTTTAATTCAAGGTGTTTCCATAGAGACACGTGTGAGGAATGAATCCGTCCTCAGTGAACTCCAATCTTTTGAGCTAATTTGATGGTGAGGAAAATTAAAGCGAATCAGCGGTTTGTTGGTCGTATTATTACACAGAACCTAAAGAAAGAAAAAGGAAATAAATGAAAATCTGCTGAGGTTCAGCTCCATTACAGGACATTAATTCTCCATTGACTCCATTGTAATAAATATTATGAAGCCAGTAATGGACTGTGCGGCTCTTTGTGATGAACGCTTTGGCCAGGTTTTCTCTTCATGATTTCTGGCATCTTCAGGAGACGCTTTTTTATTTATTTTTTTGCAAGAAAGCATCTAAATCACCGGCTAAGTGCAATCATTCACAATCTAGACGTATAATACAATGAAAAGGCCCTGATGTATTGCTGTCCTGAGCGAATGCCTGCAAAACATTACAAAAGCCTGCAGAAATATTTGAGTATTAATAAAGACATTTTTATTGTTATCATTCTCTATTCTCTGCTTCTTTATGGCCGGTGCGGTGTGTTTTTGTATGTTTGTGGTATTGTTAAGAAAGAAAACAATAAGAGCACAAACCTTTGTTTGGAGAATACAGCAGGACAGAAAGGAGAACTCATTTTAAAGGACAATCTAAATAAAATAAAAATATGAAGAGGGAAGCTTGTAAATCTCTGTTGAGCTTTAAATGAGTTTTCTAGCAAACACTGCATGTGGAACAGTGAGGATTAAAATTGTAAAGTCTTGTATTTGTTATTTTACTATACAAAAGTAAGTTAGATATTATTCATTCATTCATTCATTCATTCATTCATTCATTCATTCAT